>ML840645.1:0-28677 GCA_009831015.1 Picea engelmannii | reverse complement strand
TAATTATATAAATTCTCTTAAAAAAAAAATCTTTTTAAATTTAACTTTCTTATTTTTCTTAGTTTTTTTTTTTAATTTTAATTTATCAAAAAAAATCAATTATATTTTTTGGCTAAATGTTTTAAAATAGTGTTATTTAACTACAATGATTTTCTATCTATTAAAGTAAAGGTAAAAAATGTGTTAAAAATGATATTTTTCAGTATATTTACAAAAGTATGGAACCATAAATTAATTAAGGAACGAAAAATAGTATTTTAAAAAATGTAAATGGTAAAAAATCTTTTGAGATTGAAAGAAGCATTGAAAAATGACTAAAAACATTGTTGATAAAAAAATAAAAAATAAAATAAAAAAATAAAACAAATGAAAATAAATGAAAAAACAAGCATTTAAAAAAAAAAAGTGGAAATATTACCATTTTTAAAAACGAGGTAAAAAACTTGACCCCCAAAAAAATGAGAACTCTGTAGAGTTCTCGTTAAGTTGGTAACTATGTTTGACTCTTCAACTTGCAATAATCCTGATCGAGACAAATTAAACACACCACCAAATTCAATTTATACCATGTTGTAGGAACACACAAACCAACGCATAACGAAAGGAGGCATCTCTGTGACTATACATTACCGTTTACTCTCAATCATCCAATTAAATAAAAAAAACGAGTTGGGTTATCGATTCAACTGTCACAACAAAGGGAGGCAACGACTGTATACCAATTATCGTTTCCAATTACAGCTCTCCAACAACCCAATCAAACAAAGACGAGACAATAATCAAAGCCACTATCAATACTACTCAACCAACTTATGACAATCAACAAGATACCCGACAATAGTGTGGTTGGTTGAGTTTATCAAAATCGGGCTCTGTAACTAATGAACATAAGAAATAATCAAGGGTTTGCTCGGTCACCAAACACAGGGAGACTGGAGGTCAACCATATCAACAGTAGGTGAGAACCCTCGAGACAAGCACAGTAGAACCACAATCCTTATAACCCTTAACTTTGTAAAATAGGGTGACAGTTCAACACCAAGTAGGGTAGTCCACGATGCAGAGGAGCAGAGATTTCTCACTAGACAGTAACCAACACCAAGAACGCGCAGAGGCATAACCCTTGCGTTTTCCCAATAGTCGAACAATGCTTGATGGAAATGCAGAGCCCAGGTACTACCAACAACCCTAAAGCATACTTATTGTCATAATGGCCACCCCATAACCAACTTTGTTGATGCCAATACCGCAAAATAAGCCCACAACAAGGTGAAAAAGATATAGAGTGACCAAAAGGTGGTTCGAAACATACACAACATCCCCATAGCACCATATACAATTGGGTATGGTTATCATTAATAGTGAGAAGGTGGCCAGCAAGGATAAACGGAGTGAAACCCTCCAATAAAATACCCATAAAGACAGCTGAGAGCCATCACAGTTTCCACCACACAGAACAGCCAATGAAATCACAACTTCAACCATTGATTTTTTTTCATTTGCAAACGAATAACCACACAGTCTTTTCAGAGAAAACACCCATGTGTTTACATAGTTGTCAATCTCAATAAAACACAAACCAACACATTACCAAGCCAATGTTCATTTCATACACAAATCGAATTCATAGATGGGAGAAAAGAACCATACCTGTAACCAATGGCTTTGAAAATGTGGTTTGGTCAAGCAGTTCCTTCCACACCTGAATCTTGGGGCTTAACCACAACAAAACCAAAATCAACAATAACCATGCTAGGGTGATGGCTGAGTGGGAGAAGTATGGAGTGACGTGCATTTACTACACATCACTTCCATCCTCCATTTCATTCAATTTCGTAGTACACGATAGCCAACCAAAACCATAACATTAATCCATGCCATTAATTCCATGCATCAAACCTTGCACATATTGTTTTCCCATTGCACCACCCCAATCCATGTTAACCATTTCCAAAACCATACTATAACATATATCAAATGCGCCCAATATAACTCAATATAATCGAATAGCCACTAACATTGCTAGTTAGGACTAACACTAATTCCTTTTTATTTTATTTGCACATAGTATAGCATAGCATAGTATAGTATAGTTCTCTCTTCTTGGATATTTTTCCACAAGTCTCTTTCCATTGCTCTTGTTTCTTATTGTTACTAATATGTGTCTTGTGCAGGTGTTGACAGGTAATGAATCATGGTGACAATAGAAAATATAATAACAGTAAATATAAGTCATTTGTAACATGGAATTTCAGAGCTTAGAATAACGGAATCAACACATCAAATGCATTATCCATCTATCATTATGTCGCAAACAAAAGCAATATTTCATCATCAATCATGTAGAACCTTGTAAGAAGCATCGAAACAGTAGCATAAAATGTGTGATAAGACTATCTTTTATCCTTCAGTCTACAAGGGGGTCCCACCTACTAGTATTATATATCATTAGCATAGTTAAAATAATAGGCTTTAGCAATACTTTGCGAGTGAAATCATCATTGCGACTTTTAATCGTCAACAAACTGGCGACTCCATAGGGAAATCTATTTCCAACAGATTAAGAACTCTGAACATATGGTTTCGCGGAACAAGAACAGTGGATCAAGAAGGTATAACTAGAATGATTATGCAACAGGGGGAAGTGAGCAGATTTAATGGAAAAATGATCGGGAATTTGGGAATAACTCATGGAAAATGTTAAGTATGAGGGGGTTTATCCCTATATGCATAATCATTCAACCAGAATTTTCTCTTTACTTCGAGAAAAATTTATGTACTTTCTCTTTTAACTCTCAAATGGATGAAGAAATGGAAAGCAGAAGTGGGAGATAACCAATTTATTTATAAGACAACATTGAAAGAAGATAACAAATTCCATTATGCTTTCAGGGGGAACATCGTAACAATTGTGCAAGCTTGATTGCTATTGCTAACAATACCTTGCAGGAATGTCACTGTGGCAGAATTGATCCAACATCTTATTCTTGACCAAAATAAAACTAAAAAGATGAAAATCAATAAAATTCATGACAAAAATGGCACTGCAAAATTTAAAACAGCAGAAATAAAATGATAGAATTGCTAAAGCAACAGGAAAACTATTAAATAAAAGCATAAATGAAAGCAGTAGTGAAAATGAAAACAGAACTAGGCTACTAATATACAGGAAAACCAAACAGTGTTAAAACTTTCAAGTTGGTTCCACATAGCTTTTTAAGTGAGAACCATTAGTGTTGTAGGAAAACAATCGCTCATGTAAATCTTTTAGAGTATAAGAGTTAGTACCCAGGACAAAAGCAATCTTGAAAGGACCCATCCATAATTTTTGAAACTTTGAGACAATTGATAGTCCCTTAGAGTACAGGATTAGATCATCAAGATAGATATAAATAATAATGTCGATCAAATCATCATAAGGTACTTGCATAGGCCTTTTAAAAGTGGCACTTGCATCAGCTAAGCCATAAGGCATACTTTCATAAGTCAAGGTGCCCCAATGAGTAATAAAGGTGGTTTTATATTTATCTTCCCTTTTTACCCTGATTTGATTGTAACCGGAAAAACTGTCAAGTAAGGAAATCATTTGTGACCCTGCAACTTGCTACAAAATCATTTCCATGTTAGGGAGAGGGAAGTGATATTTTATACTAGCCCAATTTAATGTGCAAAAATCAACGCATAATCTGATCTGACCGGTTTTTTCCGAACAGGAACCAAATTGGAAACCCATTCAAAATATTTGACCGAAAAGATGATTCCAGCCTTCAAGATTTTTTCCAACTCCTTTCGAATAGTTGCTTCCAGTGCAGGGTTGATAGGTCTTTGTTTTTGCCTAAATGGTTTTATGCCTTCCTTTATGGGAATGGCATGTTGTATAAGAGCAGGATCAAAACCACGAAGATCCTCATAAGACCAAGCAAAAACATCTTGAAATTCACCAAGCAGCTTGGCAAACTTCATTTTCTCTTCATCAGAACATTGGGCACCTATTTTAACATTTTTTTGAGACTCGGGTGTCCCAGTGTTCAAGGAGATGGTTTCACCCACCTTCCTTTTTGACTCCTCTTCTTTATGTTTCTCTTTATTGCCTACATCACTCGATGAAAATGAACTCTCTAGAGGAGTCAAGCCTTTAGGAATATTGTTATCTTCTATGGATATAATTTCCTTGGGCTTATAAGGTTCATTTTGAATGAAAGCATAGATGATCTCATCATTAGGGAAGACCTGCCAGGATTCTATATTGTCAGGGATATGTTGACAATATAGAGATTGAAAAGTACAATCAAGTATGTGTGGAAGAATTTTTCGATTAGGAAAGGATGAAAAACTAGCTAACCGAACATCCATTGAGTTCAATTCCCTCTTAATATGAGTAGTGTTGAAAGATAATAGGTTTGAGATAAGTGCCCAAACATTTTGGGTGTATCGTTTCAACAACTTGTTGCTAAGAGAGTATATCTTACGTACAAGGTTCATAACAAGCTCGGATTCTCCAAAAAATGTAAGGTGACCACAACCTAGGTTATAGGCATTTTCAATGCCTAATAATAAAGCTTCGAACTCAGTGAAATTGTTTGTGCAAGCAAACTCCAACCTATAAGAAAAGTTATGAATTTTCCCCACAAGAGAGTACAAGATTATGCCAGCTCTGATACCTTCACTAGAGCATGAACCATCAAAGTGCATGTGCCACATATCATCATCTAAATAGATTTGTTCCAAGGGAATGTTATCCTCCTCGGAAAAGATGGAATACACCCCTACGTCCTCTTCGATATAGTTCACATTAGGTTGTGGGACACTTTCTATGTAAGGTGAAATCCTTCCCTCTCTAAGGACTATAATGTTTTTACCATTCCGAGGAACGGACAAGTGTGTCTCGTTTAGTGAGAGGTATCCACCCGTCAAAGCTTATCAATCTCTTCCTAAGATGATTGAATAATTTCTTACTAGCATATCAATTACTTGAATACTAAGGGTTGTCCTTATTTCAGGGTGTGTGCACAAAACTGAGGTCACATATGTAATCTCACCTATGGTCGTTTGTTGTAGACTATTATAAGAGAGTATGCTTCTGGCGTTTTCATTTGTACAAGACAAACCTATCTCTTCCATAATAATCTTTGGCATTACACTTGGGCCTGAACCACCATCAATGAGGCAACAATGGGCAATCTTATCCATAATTTTTACAAAAATATAAAAATGGGGATTTTTTACAAGGTATCTAAAGTTATGTACACCTACTTTATTTATAGACGAATCCTCTTCATTTACCTCTTCAAAGAGGTTGGCTACAATGGAAGCTTTTCCTTCCATGAATTTTTTTAGATGCCTTTGTTGTTCTGGGACGATAACCATGTCCAAAAGGGTTGCATCTGCTTTGATGTTGGCCAACTAATTCAGAATATTGTATTTGGAAGAGGGGAGAGGGGAGGTAATTCCTTGACTGTCAGGAACCTTAGGAACCTGAACAGTAGCAGCTGGTGAGGATGAGATTGGGCTAGAATAATTGTGGGGAGGATCATATTTTCCTTTGGGAGCGTAAGATTTGTTCCTAGTATTTATGATCATGACATCTTTTGGCTCTACAAAATCTAGGACAGCGATGGTAGTTCTCGCTCTTTTACCAAAGATCTTATCTCTGGCGCTCTTCTTACATCACATGTGGTTTCCTAGTGGTGTTCCTCGCAAAAGTTACACCAACTTCGAGGCATGATAGCTTTAGGCTGAAAATTATTTTCAATTGGACTTCTAAAGTGGGGTGCAGAATAGGATGAAGCTCCAGGGATGAGAGGGGAGACATTTCCCTTTCGCTCATATGCTATCATACGATTAGTCATATCTTGTACTAGTTGTAAGAGGGCAGACATGTCCATCTGTTTAACCGATTCTCCCCGAGGAATACTTGTTCTTTCGATTTATTCTTCATACTCCAAACATGTATGCAGAGCGGAACCGAGGTTATCAATGGCTTTTTCCTCGATAATATGATGATAGGGGAAGGTAATGCATTATAATAATGCATGAAAGAGGCTTGGTTCTGAGTTTGAATGAGTTCATGGATTTGATTGTATAACTTAGTGAAATGCAAGTTGAAGGACTTGATGGTCTCACCATCCTTATAGGCGATGTTATTGTACTCCCGTAATTGCTCAGTTGGGCTTTTAGATTGCCCATAAGTGGATTTGAACCAATAGACTAATTCCTCACAAGTAGATAGAATATTAGGAGGAAGGTCAAAGAAATCGGTCGCAGCCTTTCCTTCCAAGGATTTGAAAAATAAGCGCATGCAAGTATCGTTGTCATTGGCTTCGATGTTGTGACAGGCATTAGAAAATGCCACCAGGTGTTCATTTGTAGTGATAGTGTTATTTCTTGAAAACCTAGGAAGATGCTCTTTGAATTTAGGAAGTGGACGAGTATCAGATGCTAGGTTAAGAGGAGAGGAAACATGCCATGGTGTGGTTGTAGTGTCTTCTTCAAATTGAAAAATCCCATACTTTTAATAACTTGTAGTGTCTTCTTCAAATTGAAAAATCCCATACTTTTTAATAACTTTGGTGGGGTTTGTGGTAGATTGGACGGGGATATGGTGACTATATAAGCTACCAATCACTGACGAAGATGAATATTGAGAGGAGGAAGCACTTCCAGTGCCACCAGAGCCACCACTAGATGCCATCTTGTGGATGATAGGTAAGGGAGAGAAAGACAAACTAGATGAATCAGACAAGGTTCTCCTTAGAGCACTTTGTTGGGTAGATAACACAATGTTCATTCTTCCTATTTCAGCAATAGGATTAATTTCAAGTGATAAGCCTCTTCTTATCCTAGAAACCCGAAGGTCTAAGGACATTAAAGGAAAGTCGAAGTTGAAGGGAAAAGAAGGTTATTGTTTATTTCTAGGTTGTCTACGTCTAGCTTCCCAATGTTCTTGGGCACTAATGTCTCATTCAATTGTTTCCCATGAATGATTAAGCTCAGCCCGAGTATGAGCAGTGTCTAGAATGGTGTTAAACAAATTCAAATCAATGTTGGTATAATCTTGAAGACCGGGCTTAATATTAGTTTGCCTTGCAACAGGTACATTCATTAAAGAATAAAACAGTCAAAGAATCAATATCAGAAAAATAGATGTATTCAGTGATAATCAAGCATAAAAATCAACCAGAGAGATATTGAAGATTTCCCTAGTATGGTCGCCAAAATAAATGTTGAGGAAAAGATATGAAATGATCTTACTCAAACATTTTCAGATCATGCTTGGCTAAAGAAAGATAGACAGGAATATCACCCTATGTTTATAGCCATCAAAAATGGTATCCTAATTCACAAGTATTGATTACAAGTGCTTAGGCTAGTTTTTTTTATATATAAAAGCTTGCTGGAAAATTCATTATTTATGAAATTTTATGAACATAACAGATGTTGAAATAAATATCGAGACAGAAGTAAAGACACCAACTCAATAATCAAAACAGATGAGACATAAAGAAATCATTTATTTCATTCCAATTCATCAAAAGAATCACCCTCTTTACAAAATTCCCTGAGGAAGTTGTGGACCAAAGTCAAACTTAGATGTCCCCGATGAATCATACAAAAGGACTTCTAACAGACAGTAAAAAACTAAACTTTAAAAGTTGGATCAGCTTGCCACATATTGTTGCCCACAAGACTCTGCACAATAGCTTTTGTCAGTCATGAAATTTAATTCACAAACAGACAAGTCTACACAGACTATCAAAGATAGAACCTCTGGAAAACAAGTGTATGAATGATGTAATTCAACACCGGATCTTATTGTCTACAATAGGACCCTGCTGTCATAAAAGAGAATTAGGCTTCCAATGAATTAAAGAATGAATGAAAACTGAATTATCTCAACAAAACTCAAAGATCAGACCTTAGTATGCTTCTCCTTCTATTCCCCCCTTGTTCCTCCTTTTCCTTTTTCCTTTAAGCAAATTAGAATTGGTTGAAGTAGTTGACCTACTTCTTTAGTTAAGTTAACTAAAACTCAACCAACTTTTTAGTTAAAGGGGAAAAGTAATAAAATCGTAATAAGGGTTTTTAATAAATAATAACTATTAGGTGGGACCCCTTGTGACTCTCTTTAGTTCTTTAACAATCATAATACAACTAGTTAATCAAACAAAACATCCCTCCTTGTGAATCCCATCATCACTTTCATATTTTGACAATTTATATCAATGATAATCGAAATTATTTCCAAAACTGTATTACCATATATCCAAAAAATAGTGTGTTGTCCAAATTTTCAAAACTCAAGTGTCCTCAAAAATCAATAAATAAAACACTTAAAATGCATAGTTGTCACTCTGGGAGGCAATATTTCCCTTGTTGCTTCTGTCAACTTTTGATCTGTATGAATTTGCCTTAGGTTGTGTGGATCCTTTAGGCCTAATCTCCCTGATCACATGAGAGCAAAATCATCTCTCAAATGCATGCGGGAGGACACGGATTTGGCATAGTCATTTGAGGGTGAGGAAGGGGCAGCAGTGGTTTTTTCATTGTCAAGAGCATGGTGGGCCTCGATTTTTAACTTTTTGCTTCCATGAGAAGACTCTACTCGTGAGTGGAAAGGGGCAGCTTGGACAATTTTATTAACAGGTGGAGGAGAAGGTAGATATAAGTTAGGCCAGCCACGATGTTGGGAGATTGTCGAGTGGACAATCTATTTCCATCCGTCGTTTTCAGGGAATTCAAGTTGCAGTGAGACATGAGGAGGCACTGGGATACCAGGGACCTGTGGGGCTTGGAAAGGAGGCCTTTCAGGCCTAGGTTGGCCCAGTCCTTGCCCAATCCAATTAAAAACTCCAACTTGAAATAGATGGCCTAACTCTTGCAAGTTTGCATCAAAGTGTATAGAGAATCTTGGCCTTCTAGGGCCCCTGTTCCAATTTCCTCTTCCTCAGTTACCCCATCCATGGCTACCTCTACTAAAAAAATTCATTCCTATATGCATTATTGATTGGAAAATATTTTCTTTAACAACCATACATGACAACTCTTCTAAATATGAAATAAAATTTGGCTCAACAACATATTAGACTCATGCAATCCAATCCATACAAATTGTTTAATAGTTGTCAATGAGCAGGGGGTGAAAAAGGGTTCCGGGATATGTGAGGGGTTTTATTGAGCGAAAAATGTTAAAATGAGGGGGGAAATGTCATGATTACTGCTCACGGACATCAAACAATCAATTGTAATGTAAACCAAAAGAATATATCATTGTAATTCATCCTTGCGATCCCTCAACTGTCATAATACAGAATTTATCTTAACTATAATTAAATTTTAGGAACAGGGAGTGGATAGTGAATATGGGAAGGCGAGGGGATTGTAATGTGCGAAAAGTAAAATCATGGTAGGGAAAAAAAGTGAATATTGTTCGTAAAATCAATTAAGTAATCCATAAAAAAATTATGTATTCAATGCAAACGATCCAATACCAATTAAACAATTACTATGTTAAAACTTGTTCACTGTCCCACATCCAATTTCTTTAAAAAAAATCAATTAATACAGTGTATAATCATACTCAAAATCATCATGCCTTTCACCCATCTTGTTAAAAGAATTTTGTTTCTTTTCATTTCCTTCCCTTTTAAATTTAAAACAAAATACCAAGGAACACAGTCATATTGCTTCAACTCTATTCAATACATAAAAATATCAACCACTTCCCATAATCCGTAAATCCCCAAATCAAACATAGACACAGGTCCTTCCTGAGTTGAACGGACTCTTTTAAAATATGCCAGATTACATTCCTTTGACAATATTCTCAATTAAATTTGCAATGAAACCATACTATAAAACCTCATGCTTCATCTCTGATGGTGCAATAAAACAAAACGATGCACGATGTCTCCATAAATCATACACAGTGACAGCCAAGTCACAATCATCGACTCTTCAACTTGCAATAATCTTGATCGGGACAAATTAAACACACAGCAACCACCAACTTCAATTTATACCACGATGTAGGAACACACAAACCAATGCATAGTGAAAGGAGGCATCTATGTGACTGTACATTACCGTTTACTCTCAATCATCCAATTAAATAAAAAAAATGAGTTGGGTTATTGATTCAACTGCCACAACAAAGGGAGGCAGGGACTGTCATTATGTCGCAAACAAAACCAATAGTTCATCATCAATCATGCAAAACCCTGTAAGCAGCATCAAAACAGCAGCATAAAATGTGTGATAAGACTATCTCTTATCCTCCAATCTACAAGGGGTCCCACCTGCTAGTATTATATATCATTAGCATAGTTAAAATAATAGGCTTTAGCAATACTTTGCGGGTGAAATCCTCGTTGCAATTTTTAATCATCAACACAACGTTTTATGACCTTTCCCACATGCTCATTCCTGCTAAAGAGCCAAGTAATGCAATTCCTCAGTATTAGCCCTTGAAATGAATTGAACAATATTGATGTAAATATGCTAGTATAGATTCCTAGTGTGGAGCTCAATGCCAAGGCATGACTAGTGAATGGCTACGCGTGTATGATGTAAATACACATATATGGACCATGTATTAGGCTCTTCATGGCAAACTAAATCTATGTAAATAATCATTCTTAAATATAATATAAAATGGTCCCAAGATGGTTGTGGAGAGCACAAAAGGGGTTATGATTCCACTAGAGGGAAAGAGAAAAAGGGATCCTATGGGAAAGTAACTCCTCTTTTTCCATTTTCCATCCTCAAATATCATATATTTTCTACCATGTGTCTTAATGAATCCATCCACCACATTTGACTTATTAAAACCAATAATTTAATGCATGTAAGAGTTTAGTGAGGAAGTCTTCTCGTGTAGTTATGGAAGCATAGTCTAAGTACAATCATAATGGAAACGTGTAAGATTCCTACTTTCCTCTTGTCAGAATTAATGGCAGTCAGCATTTCCATCATTCTCATATTCATGCTCTTAGACTGTTGATGTTGTATTCTCCATTTCTAACAATAAATCAATTTGGAAATTTAGCTCGATGGGTTAGCTCAAGTGGATGAGTGTCATTGTTTACTTGAATGAGGTTTCGGGGTCGAATCCCTGACCAGGAGCTTGTATAGGGCCTCACTTAATGTCCCCACCAGGTTAGGCTTGTAATCAGGCTGAACGGTTCACCTCGTTTACCATCCATGAAATGTGGGGAAGTACTCGAGGGTTTCCCGTTCTCTTTCCTGAGGGAAAAAAAATGTTTGGAAATTTATCAAAACATCATTGTGAAGATGAAATTGTAGACATTAGATGAAAGATAGATGGTTGTAGGTGAGTATAGAGGTTGGTAAATTTAGGAAACCATCACCCATTATGTATTGTCTACTCATTTGAAGCTTGAGGGACAAACATTATTCTTGTGGGAAACTTCTAGAAAGAATACAATAGATTGGGATCTTTTTGCCACACTAAAGAGCAATGGAGGGAATAATATCTCTAAGGGTTTGTTGAGCTGAGAAAGGGAAGTTATTCCTTGTGTTGTTTGGGGCAGTGGATGAGAGTGCCATGGTTGTTTGATGGCTAGATGAACTTCCTAGATTGTTTTGTAATGATAAGATTGGTTGAACATGAGAACAAATGGGTTAGGATGAGACAGAGATAGAATCATGTGGTTTCTTTCCTTCACTCTAGTGGCCTCATAGAATAGCTTTGAGGTGGTGTCTACAGTGGATTAAGGATGGGTGGAAAATGTATAGTAGGCAACAAGTTTCTTGGACCAAATTCTATTAAAATATAAGTGCCTTTTCATTGTTTATGAATATGAAATTGTTATGTTATGTTATGCTCTAGAAATCTATGTTTCTTGCATGTGTGTGATTATGCTTGATTTAATTCATGGGAATTTGGTTGCCATGAATATCTATGAATTTGTGTTTGGTGTTTCTACTACATTTTAATTTTTGCACCTATGCATGGATTTTATCAATTATGAACCTTTCTGGGAATCTTATCTAGTTATTGTTATGGAGATGAGACCTATGAGGAACTAAATTTGGAAGCCTATATCATGGCTACCCATCCTATGGCTAGTATTTTTGGGTAGGGACCCCACAGGTAAGAACCATACTCTTCTCACTCCTACAATATTTAGGAAAACATTTTATTTTCCACAATTGAAAAAGAGATTCTCAATGAAGGAAGCGAAAATTTATGTGGCATAGTATGATGGTGGCTTTAAAATTATTAATCAATGGAAACGAAAACCCATGCCAAAACCTGAACAAGAAAATCGATATGATTTACATATTATAGCCTACCCTTTTAGAGACATGGCATGATATTTTACCAGGATTCTAAGGTTAGAGTCAAACTATAAATTCCATATTTTCACTAGTTATGTTATCTCATAGACAATGGAGTGGGTGAATATGTTTATTTGGTTGAGTTTATATCCATAGAAGTGTCTCATCAATTGTCAATGTTCCAAGATGAAAGGAAAATGTATATTCCTTCATAGATTATTTTTCTTTGGTTTATAGTAATGAGTTCATTGGATTTCCAAGAAAACCTAACATAAATACTAAAGTGGAGCATATGCAATCATGGAATCCAAATTTGTAATATAAAAGATTAAATTTGAATTTTTCAAAGGATGATATTATTATGTACTTGGGGTTAATAAAATGCTAGTATATCGGAACCATATTGTTATGAACCAAATGCTTAAGATATCACAATAAACCAAAAGTATACACCATGTATACCAATATGAGTATGGAGCACAACTCCAATATAGATAAGAGAGGTGAGTTACACAATAACTCCTTAAATAATAGCATAACCTCCTCCAAATACCCAAATACATTCATACATTCAAATCACATGTCCCCAATAATCACTACGTGATCTCTATATATACCTATTCACACATTGCAGATGTGTCCCCTTTATTATTAGGCCAGCCGTATTACATATACGTTTACACATTACATGTACATTTAAACTCATATATGCTAACCCTCGGGTTCATATCATAGTACCTTTTTTTCAAAACGCTTTGTCCTCAAAACTTTGCAGTAAAAGGATTTACATGTGTTGAAACCAAGTAATATGATTTTCTTATGTTCCTACTTTACTTCCATAGAATAAAGTCTAACCTTGAGTTTGGTTCATAACACATACTAGGTTAATCAGGGAAACTAAGAAACTCTTGAAGGAAATGGGGGATTACTTTGTTAAGAAATTTCACACATTTATAAAGGTTTACAGTTTTAATCAAAGTCATTGCAATCTCCCTAAGATGGTATCTGATGATTTTTTATTGATTGAATTCTATAAACATTGTAAATATTGTGAAGCACTATTTTTTTTATCAATATGATTATAATTTATTGAGTCAAAATTTGTGGCTTTACTTGTGTGAAGAAGGTTACATATATTCTTTATGAATTAATCTATCTGGGTGAATCTCTTGGTGCTACCAAGGTGGGGGGGTTCCCAAGTAGTGAATCTTCTTTTCATGCCATATTTTCTTTCAAAACCTAGTTTACATTATTATATTCAAAGAAATTAGGAACACAGTTGGATGCAAAAGAAAGACATATCTAAAAAAAAAAATTGATGTAGGTTTTTTTTTCATGTAAGTCATTGTCTGTTGGGATATTTTTCTATTTTCTTCTTAAATACATTGGCCCATTCCTCTTCTCGGTCTTGGTGTGGTGTGACTAGTGCAAATAAATCACCTTTTTCCAAATATATAGCACTATTCTCCTGCTCATCAGGGAGGGAATGTTGTATGTTTGAGATCAACAAGACCTCCTCTTCTTTCTCTACCATATCTACCCATATTTTCCAACCATTTCGAAGGATAAGGATGAGGGAGAGATCTATCTATTCTTAGGAGGAGAGGTGGTTATCATCTATGTTGGTTTTCACAAAACTAGTAGAGTCACTGCTTTTGGAGAAGGATCGAAAGAATTCACTTATGTTGGTTTCTTGGATAGTGATATCTCTAGAGGGGGAGAATTTATCATGATTATTATTTGTCCAAATTGATTTTGTGCCTTGTATGGGGTTGTAGAAATTTGTTGCAACAAGATGAGTGGTTGATGGTAGTTCCTTTGGATGATGCTCTTTCATTGCCCCATCCCACTGAGTGGGTTTCCTATGTGTTTTTAGTATTCTCATAGTTTTTGTATTCTTGATGTAGTGGGTTACTATGTTCCCTATTTTAAAGAAAGATCTACATCAGAACGAAACCTTCTCATAATTGAGAGGTTGGGGCCATGTGTAGACTTTAGCTCCCAACTTGATTTCTATCAAAAACCATTTGTTGAAATACATGTCTATATCAATGTAGGCATATGTAGTAGTATGCCTTCACTATTATTCAACAATTCTAGAGTGAAATTTTCTTAAGTCATTTCCAATCCCTTCAAAAAAATCAAAACCCTGGAAGTCTAATATGAGGTTAGGCATTATTGCCTAAATTAGAGTTGTGGAGAAGGAATATGATATAGGATCAAATGTTGGAATCCATGGCTTCATGAAGAGTCTTACTTTGCCCCAAAACCAAGGGCTATAGTTTAGGATCCAATCTTTGTCTTCAATTAGACCAAATTCCATGATGAATAATCCTTCTATGCAATGATAGATAAAGGATCCATCCCTTATTTCTAATTTCCAAATTGAGGATATCCATTTGTGAAGATTTGATAGTTTTGGCTAAAGACCATTAACCCTGCAAAATACCTCATTCTTTTGAAAGAAATTTGGCTTCTCCACTACATCTTTGTATAATTATGGATGGGATCGGTGCTTCAATCACTATTTGAACTTTGAGTATCTAAGGGTTGATCATTATGGTGTTTCTATTGAGCACTACATCCTTGAAGGATTTTCCTGCATCTGTCATAGATGAGGGTGGAGCATTGGGTTGGGAGGCTTAGGATAGGGATAGTATGCCAAGATATGAAACTTGACTTGTAATTGTAGAAAAAGGGACCCTCTAACCAAAGGGAAAAGGAGAAGATAATGTGATATTACTCTTCCTAATAGTTGAGGGGGAAAGATGTAGGATCGTGAAAGAACCAATCACAGAGGCCAAGGGTGTATATACCTTCACAAAAAATGTCATTGAAGGGCTTGGATATGATGACCATGAGGGAAGGAGGGACTTCAATTCTAGCAAGGAGAATCAATGTTGAAATGGGGGGGCTGAAGGAAGAATTCTCTAGAACAAATCCAAAGGTTCCATAAGGCGACAGTGATTTAGCTAGGTAAAACTCTAGTTGTTGTGCTCAAATATATAATACTCTTCATTTTATATTTATCAAATGGTGAGGATAATTTAATGAAACATTATTAGAAAAAATAAGAAAAGGCAATTCTTCAAATTTCTAATTATTTTCAAAGGACAAAGTATTGCAAATGGTACTATGTTGGATAAACTCAGTTTGGGTTTAGATGAGTTCATCTTGGAAACTACCAGTTCTCTAGAATGATATGATCCTCATGGATGGTTTGAAAAACAAATGAATTATATTGGTTACTCCAACCTATTAGTTGCTAGAACACAAAAGAAGAGATGAAGAGAGATATTGAAGAACCTTTATTAGATTCAAATCAGGATTTTGTTGGGCCTTCAAGAGCACCATTGACATGATGGGTTGGATAAAATGTGAATGGCTCTACACCTAAGGATAAATATTGGCAATGTTTAATACAACCTCAATAAATGTTAGAGAGAAGAGTATTGCAAATTATGGAGATTTAAATACAATCAACCCACTGTATGGAGATATTAATGGTGATGATGGTGGAGAAGATGAGGAAAGACCTAGTTCAAAAAGAAATAAATACCATGACATTGCTCCCAAGGAAACTAACAAAACATCTAGTGAAAAAATGAATTTCATGAACCCTTATGGAAATGATGCCTCCTCTTCTCAGTCCCTCCCTACTACACCAACTACCATGGTTTCAACATCTCAAGATAAAAATACTAAAGTAATTACTAACATTAATAGGTTTCTCGATTGTGACATTGTTGAGCTGAAAGATCAATAAGAGATAGTTAATATGGATAAAAATGAGATGGCTAATATGGATAAAATAATCCCCTTACATGTATTTGATGATGATTCTATTAGTTTCCATATTTGTCAATTTGATAATAATAATGAAATGTTGGTTATGGATATTATTTCACAAAGAGGCAAAGGAATAAAAATGGTTGAGAAAGTTTCTACAATAATAGATGTTTCAAAGATAAATGGTATATCTTTTTTAAAGTTGAAAAGTAATGATCATAAAGTATTTGAATCAAAGGTAATGGAACAAGTCATTCTTGTTGAACAACTAGGGGGTAAAATTAAAGTTAAATATGTTGAAATCTAAGAGTACAAAATGTTTTGTGGTCAAAGCCTTTATATGAGATCCCAACTTTTATCATAAATGTTGATCTTCCTACTAGAAAATATGAAAATAATAAAACCAAATTGGGAAAGACATTACTAAGGCGCCTGGGAAGAACCATTGATAATAACATAAATACTAAGAAGTTATTGGGAGAGTCATGGGATCTTGCAGACAAATATTCAACGTTGTGAAATGGTATAATTTCAATGAATGAATGACAGTTGCATATTACAACAAAAGAATTCCTTTGAATTAATTTTGTTCAACCTTCTTATTTCATACTTCCAATATAGAAGCATTGATGAAGAATTAGTGGAAATTCAAATACATTAGAGGTACACACTAGAGTTACCAAATCAGTCAGTAGTTGATTATGACAATATGGAGAGAAAAAGAAAAGAACTTCTTGTTTATTTTGTTTAAATGAAAAGATTGATTATTCAAATGGCCTTGTGTTATTGAATGATGATACATTACATAATAATAATAATGAATTTGATACTTATATTATTTAATTGAAAATCAATTTCACCAAGAGAGTAAGGAAGAAATTGAAGATCTTCATATCAACCTTGGCTCACATACACTATCATTTCCAGTGCTAATTTTAAATCAATTGTATATTAATAAAATTGAATTACATAATGTGGAAGATTTCCTTCTAGATATTTGTATTAAAGAAAAAATAGGGTGGGCCTTTTGAAGGAAGGAATACAATCATCTATGGGCCATGCACGGCCATGCACAAACCATGCCAAGTGGACCATCACTCTACATCAACGCTTTGAAAAAACTGAACTTCTTATTACCTACCATTTATTTTGTGGTTTCAATTTCTAGTGAATGTCAACAATATAAATATTGAAGGATAAGAGGGAAAATGTTTGATTAGATTCATATTACCAAAATACTTTAATGAATTTTCTTCTTGAAATACTCTTATTCTTAGTATTTTGGCTCTGTTTCAAATTACTATTAATAAGATTGTTATCGGGTTCTTACTAGGGTCAATCTCATTCTAAATGTTCACCACAGTATTTTCTTCTATAAGTTTTTTATTTGGAAAAAATATACCTAATATTTTTTTTATTATATATATATATAAGCAAGCTTTCCATTTTTTAGTTTGATTGATACTTTGAATATTATCATAATTTTTACTACTGCAGAATTGGAAATGTTTGAAACTCCACTCAACTTCAATATTTAATGGTCTCATCCTGGAAATGTTTGAAATTCCATTGAGTTTTATTTAATCATGATCTCATCTTAAATAGGCATTAGTTTTGAATTGTGCTACCTCAAATAGGAATTAGTTTTGGATTGTTTTACTTTGATATTAAATCTCATTTTTAACATGAAATATTTGTTTTGAATATTATCATAATTTTGACTATTGCAGAATTCGAAATGTTTGAAACTCCACTCAACTTCAATATTTAATGAAGGTCTCATCTTGGAAATGTTTGAAACTCCACTCAACTTCAATATTTAATGAAAGTCTTATCTTAGAAATGTTTGAAACTCCATTGAGTTTTATTTAATCATGATCTCATCTTAAATAGGCATTAGTTTTGAATTGTGCTATCTCAAAGATAGGAATTAGTTTTGGATTGTTTTACTTTTGATATTAAATCTCATTTTTAACATGAATATTAGATAGCCATTAGTTTTGAATTGTGCTACCTCAAATAAGAATTAAGAATTGTTTTACTTTTGATATTAAATCTCATTTTTAACATGAAATATTTGTTTTATAAATAAATTATTTAAAAATGATTTTTTTTAATTATTTTTTGTTAATTTAATTTACAAATTTAACATGAAATATTTGTTTTGCAAATGAATTGTTTAGAAATGATTTTGTTTTAATTATTTTATGTTAATTTAATTTACAAATTTAATATCTTTACATGTGCTATGAGTAGCCTTTGGATCGTCCCATTCTCCTTAATAACAAATCTGAGTTGGAAAGTTACAAATGTTTTATTTTATATTTTGTATCTAAAATTCATTATTTAATATGGTGTAATGTTGAAAAGTTAATGAAAAATAATGTCTTCAAATGTCTTTCTTATAGTATCATTGTGCTATCAATAGAATGTATTTATTCATGTATCATTGATTTAATATTAAAAATATATATTAATGATTTGAGTGTATTTATATTGAATAAGTGTTCATTTTATATATTTATCATTGATTTAATATTAAAAAATATATTAATGATTTGAGTGTATTTATATTGAATAAGTGTTCATTTTATATATTTGATTGTGTACCATTACTTTAATATTAAAAAATATATTAATGATTTGAGTGTATTTATGTTGAATAAGCTCATTTTACATATTTGATTATGATTGTGTTGTTTGAATTCACTTCTTTGAATAGGTGTAATTATTTCTTTGAATAGGTGTAATTATTGAATATTCTTGATTTGAAATGAAAATTTTAAAGGTTAAAGAATATATCAGTGAAAATGCATGCATTTAGCTTTTCAATGTTTGATTTCACATATGAATTTGAATGTATACTCCTCAAATATGTGTTGTCCAAAGTAGTTGTAGTATTTGTAGAGAGAGATTCCCTTCGAAAAGAAAGAGCCCTTTGGAAAGAGAGGTCTTCCACAAAAACCCTAAAGTTTGATGGTTTTGAATTGGCATCAAAACACATCAACTGAAACATACTTATTTAACATGTTACGCTTTTGTAGCTTCATTTCGAATGGGATATGGACCATTTTATCACTAATAGATTCTCGATAAAGTCACGAACATGTGAAACAATGATTCACTATTAACATATTAATAGAAGTACAACCGGTTTAGTTGCAAACTACACCCTGATAGAATTGTAGAATGTATAACACAATCTCCCTTACTTCTAAATAGGATAATAATATTTTGAACTCCAACTAATTCCTCAACATAATCATCATATAGATAGTGAAATAATATGGAAATGGAAGTTTAAAAGAATCTACTTGATACAATTTAATTAAATAAGGCTCATTAATTAGATAAAAGGAAAACATATGCTTTCATGACTATCAAACAGCTAAGCGAACCAACAACTCCCACACACAGAAATTTTTTTGTTGTCCCCAGCCACCCAAGTCGGAAAGCTCCACTACAATACTGTTTTGATCAAGCTCTGATCTATAACATACTCTGCCATACACCTATTTGCTATGTCACACGGAGATTCTTGAGGAACATCATACACACCCAGGCCACCCAGGCCTGGACATGCTATCTCATAGAAATAACAATTACCATCTATATATATATATATATATATAGAGAGAGAGAGAGAGAGAGAGAGAGAGAGAGAGAGAGAGAACATATTCTGCTAATACACAGATTAATGCGGAAATAACAATAAATCATATACGTACAATATATACAGGCTAAACACATAAATATAAAACATGTACACATACACAGCATGTAAATGAACATAGAAGTGGTACTTATCTTTTATAGAAGACCACCAACCGTGCAGACCTTCCACAAACCTCCCAACCATAGACCACATTGCTCATCACTCTTAGCAGTGGGTCACCCCCGAGTTGGGACTAAACTCCACACGAGTAAAGAGATTCCTAGGCTAGGCTGAGACAATGCGTTGTTACACAGCCAACCACGAAAGATTCCCTCCCAAGAGCCAACTTACGCACACATCTCACAGCCTCTCATTCCCCACATGCCTGTCCCACCCCAGGAAGTATACACCTTCACTATTCAATAGTCCATCGGCTGCTCCACTTCCCTTCCAGGGCTTCAGCAATAAGTCGGATCAGGAATTCTCAGAGTGCGTATAGTTTTTGTTGGGATCCCTCCAGGAGAAATCACTTCCCCAGCAACCTCTCTCACATAGAGAGAGTTGCTCACAGGCCTGAAAACCTGCCTCTTCATTCCAAGGGCCTAACAACCCGCCTCTTCACTCCAGCTCACAGATAACCAGCAGTAGGCTTAAGTGAAAACAACTTCAATGTTCATCTAATGCACGGGTAAAAACAATAACCACGGCCTTCATGTTTGGAAATAGGCGTCGCTCTTAACAAGAAAGTACAGCACAAGCTTAGGTAGGCACAGGTGCATTGTGCCACCCAGGAGGATCACGGGTTTCAGCTAATGAAAAGAAAACATGGGATATGGCTCCAAAAATGCGTATAGGTTTCAGAGGTCGTTAATGGAGTAATGGCTTCCTGCGTGAGTGCATGGGGAGAATGGCAAGAATGGTAGAGAACGACCAGCAGGAAAGAGTGGTAAGAACCCCCAAGAAGGATGTGTTTTTTTCCAAATATAACTGCATGTCCCTAATTGAACACTTTCCCTCATGAAGTTGCATGAGCTCCACTTAACATTTGTTCCCTTCCCATAGGAACTTAAGATAACATAGGTTATGCCCAACCTTAGTCTTTAGGAAATAATAATATAATGTTATTCCCATAGAGATAAGCCCTTAAGCTTAGTCCTTTCCTTAGTCTCATAACCCCATCCCTTTCCCTACTTAGTGGAGCTTAGTCCCCCATTCTCTTTTATCGTGGTCGGTCTACACGCACTGATGTATTTTTTTTATTGATATGAGTATTTACATATACAAAGACAGGCTCTTTGGCCTTTAGCATCTAAGCTCTTCGGCCTAATCATCACATAAGCCTCCTAGCTTATAATCACTTGGCTCACCAACCTATAAAACATTTTAAATTCACAATTACAACTGGGGTGCGATCTTGGGATATTACAATCCCCTCCCCTTATTTTTGCACTGTCCTCGGTGCAACATGTTCATATCTTACCATCTAGATTTTCAAAAATCTTCAAAGAGCTACAAGCTTTAGCTATTGGAAGCTTGTTATCCATCCAGTGCTCGGCTTTCAAGCACCAATTCTGGTATTCATACCACAGCTGGAAGTCAATTGCTTTATTCCATAGAGTTGCTTTTAGTAAAAGAATTTAGCTCATTATTCTTTACTACATTCTTCAATTAAACTTCATTGAAAGCACTGACTGGTTGTAGATCCCCGACATTCCACCTAGCTTTAGATCTCACCGTTGATAAATTCTCAGCAGCGTATCATCCTCGAGCAAGGCTATGACTCCATCGGGGAAATGGCTTCCTAAGACAACCACGATCCACAATTAATACCAACATGGTCTAGGCCAAGAGGTGTGTTCTTGGTGTGGCATGCCCGTCCTGTAAATAATCAAAGGTGTATGTGAGGTGGAGAAGAAAATGGATGAGAAAACTAGTACATATGTGTAAGATAAAATAGTCAAATGGGTGTGTGAGTGAGAAACTGAGTATATTGTGCCGTAAACCAAGGGTACACCATTAGACATACATAATACAAATGTTATTGAATGAGCGTTTGGCAAAGGCAATGTGCATTGCAAATTTTCTTTATAAACAAACTCTAAACATCATTAATGTCTCACTGAATTAAAATTACTAAATACATAAGAATGCAACAACAAAACAATGGAATCCAGTCTTAATGGGCAATACATTTTATATATGAATATAATGGGTTTTTTCTTGGGAGAAAGAATACAACAAATTTCTAAATATAACAAATAAATTTAAAATTATACATATTCAAAAAAATATTAATTTTGTATTTTTGAAATGGTTGGAAATATATATTTTATGTTTTTCAAAACCACGTTTCCTTAATCCATTTATAAAACCTATATTCATTTTAAAAACATTTTCCAAACCCCAATTTCATGCAACATGGTGTTTTTCATATTCCATTTTAAAAATGTTACAAGTTTTAATATGTCAACAAAACCCCAATTTCATGCAACTTGGTGTTTTTTGTATCCCACTTAACACCTAGTTTATATAGATGATAAGTCCATGTTTTACCAAAGCTCACACTATATAATGACATAAGTGTTGGGTTGTTATATTCTTTGCAGTGAAAGAACAATCAATCAATTAGTTAGTTGAGGTGGATCGACTAGGTGAATGTTCGACTAAATGAATTAAGTTGAATTAATGGTTAAATCGAGGTCAAAGTTATCAACCGAGAATTTGAAGTCGAAATAATCAACGAGAAGTCGAAAGGTCAATGGACAGGAGGTCGAGTGGCAGTCGAATGAAGACCAATTAGAAATCGACTAGGTAGTCGATTGGTAAACCAATTGAAGTCGATCATAACATAATATTGAGTTTTGTGGGATTGCAACCATTCATCGATGTGGATCTGTAACTATTTTTGGGTACCGTGACTTAGGGTTTTACATGTTGTAAAGCCTAGAAATAAGGTGTGTTGCAATTTTATTAAGTTGATGAATTATTTAGGAGGATGTTGTTGGTCATGTAAATTAAGTTGAATTAACTGTAAGGTTGTTCTCGTGTAAAGCAAGAGAGTATGATGGTGATTGTGTCTTAGGTGTAAACCAAGTTTAGTCATGTAACACTTTATTCAATGAATGAATAATACAAGAGAGAAAGACACTCAAGGAATGTTGATTTTCCCAATTTTGAGTTTCCAGGGTAAAATCTTTGTGTATTGAATGTGTGATTGTCATTTATTTCTTGTTTAGATATGTCTTCTCTTTCCTGGTTGGTTTAGTGTGAGTCTTTATTTTTCATCAAGCTGTATCATTGTAAGGTTAAGCATATCTTGGATTTGAGCTAAACATAATTCCAATAGGAGTTGTAAACCTAATTCCAATAGGAGTTGTAAGTCATAGATCTTTAAAGTTGTGCTTGAAAGAATGGCAAGCATTTCGAGGATAGAGATTGAAAAAATCAATGACCATAATTTTGAGCTTTGGAAACTTAAAATTGAATATCTCATTGTAGATCGAGAACAGTGGGTAGCAGTAATCCCGGGAACCACTCTGATGGCTATGTTGAGGGAAGAATTGAAGAAATTTGAGAGAAGGATAAGGAGTATGATTCAAATTTATCTTGTAGATTCAATATTGTTGAATGTCTCAGGTGAAGGCACAGCAAAGAAATTGTGGGACAAGTTGGGAAGCTTGTACCAATTGAAATCCTTGGTAAATAAGTTGTTCCTTCGAAAGAATATGTATCTTCTAAGGATGAGTGAAGGGAAATCGATAATAGATCATTTGAATATATTCAATACGGTAATAATTCAGTTATTGTCTGTGGATATTAAAATCATTCGAGAGGATAAATGTATTACCCTGACATGTTCTTTGTCAAACTCCTAAGATAGCTTAGTCGTGGCTATAGGGAGTAATTTGACCACTAGTGCTAGAAGACGTGGTTGCATCTCTATTGTCAGAAGAAATTAGACAAAAGAACATGGAAGGATCGACCAAGGATGCCTTGATAGTGAGAGGTTGACTGGACGACAGAGATAAAAGCAAATTCTCCAGTTTAAAGTCTAAATCAAAGGGTAGATCTAAATACATGGTTCAGTGGACGAGAAGATGCTAGAAATGTGGTAAAGCTAGGCATTACAAGAGAGACTACAAATTGAAAGTGACAAAGAGAAAGACTACTCTGGATAAAAGGTGATGTGTATCTAGCATCAACCAATACACAATTGAATCATGATGTTTGGTTGATTGACTTAGGAGCATCCTTTCATATGACACTTCACAGAGAATGCTTCTATGAATATGAGATTTATGAAGGGGGAGATGTGTCCTTGGAGGACAACTTGAAAACCAAAATTGTTAGACGAGGTAGAATATGACTAATATTGCAAGATGGCAGGAGTAGAACACTTCCAAGTGTGCTACATATTATGGATTTTGCAAAAAAAATGATATCTATCAGCAAGATGAGTGATGCAGGTGTGCACACTCTATTTCATAAGGATATGTGCAAAATGGTCAAGGGTGCGATGGTTTTAATGAAAAGATTTCATATTGGAACCATATACAAGTTGTTAAGGACTGTCAACTTCACTAGATGCAACAACAATTTTGTTCTCGAAGTCGACTCAACTCAACTCAATTCGGGTTGAGTCGATACAAACCAACTCAATTATTCTTCATCAAGTCAATCAACCATGTTATGTCACCAGAGGATGGGACACATTGGCAAAAAAGGAATTTGAGCTATGCACAATACAAGTATAGTCAAAGGTTTTCCTTATTGTAATTTGGAAGTCGATTTTTGTGAACAATGCATATATGGAAAATAAAATTAGATTAGATTCCCATCTGGAATGAAAAGGACAAAGGGGATTCTGAAATTAATTCATATTGATTTGTTTGGGTCTATAACAGTCCTTCACTTGGTGTATCTCTATATTATGTTTCATTCACAAATGATTTTTCCAAGAAGACATAGATATATTTCTTGAGGAAGAAATCAGAGGTTTTTGAAAAATTCAAAGAGTTTAAATCTCTTGTGAAAAATCATATAGATAAGAAGATCAAGGTGTTGAAAACTGGCAATGTAGGTGAATTCTATGAAAAGGATTTTGAGCAGTTCTCCAAGCAATGTGGCATAGCATGCCAAAATACCACACCATATACCCCACAACAAAATGGAATTGTTGAGAGAATGAATAGGATGTCGATGGACAAGGCAAGGAGCATTCCCAGTGGTGTCAAGCTCACACAAGAATTCTAGGCAAAGGCAATTGACACGACAAAATATTTGGAAAATATATCTCCTTCATTAGCACTAGTCGACTCAAATCCACATGAGGCATGATTTGGTAAGAAGCCTTCACTTTCACATCTCAAAGTATTTGGTTGTTATGCATTTGTGCATGTTCCCAAAGAGAAGAGGAACAAGCTGGGCAATAAGGAAGTCGAGTGTATTTTCATTGGATACAAAAATGGAATGAAAGGATATAAGCTATGGGATCTTGCATCGAGAAAAACAGTGTACAGTCGAGATGTGATCTTCATGGAAGTCGGTGGAACTTTCAAGTCTAAAGAGGAGAAACTGGTGTTTGAACTAAGGAACGAAGAAGATGATTCAGATGAGTCAATTGAATTAGATGAAGAGGTGGAATGACCAAAATTGGTTGTAATGAGGTATGAACGAGTAAGGAAACAAGTTGAAAAGTACAGTCCTCCCGATTTATGTTTTGCATTCATGTTATCTACCATTGACGATGAGCCCAAGTCAGACAGAGAGGTAATCGACTCAACAGAGGGTAAACTTTGGAAAGAAGCCATGGTCAAAGAAATGGAATCCTTGTACAAGAATGAGACATGGGATTTGATCGAGCTACCTAATGGAAGGAAACATGTCGATAGCAAGTGGGTGTTCAAGAAGAAGTTGAACGCAATAGATTAAGTCGAGAAATTCAAAGCTCGACCAACAACGAAAGGGTATTGCCAAGTCAAGGGAGTCAACTTCAATGAGATTTTTTTCCCTATTGCACAATTAACTTCCATTAGAGTACTAATGTCTCTGGGTGCGGCATTTGATCTTGAAATAGAGCAAATGGATGTGAAGACAACATTCCTGCATGTGGACCTAGAAGAAGAAATCTACATGAAATAGCCTAAAGGATTTGCAGTAAAGGGAAAAAAGGAGTTGGTGTGCAAGTTGAAAAGATCTCTTTATGGTCTAAAGCAATCACCAAGGATATGGTACCAGAAGTTTGATACATACATCATTAGTTTGGGATTTGTGAAAAGAAAAGTTGATCATTGTGCATATTCCAAGGAAGAAGGCGATCATTTCATATATGTAGCTTTATATGGTGACGATGTGTTGTTGGTCGGAAATAACATGAACAAAATAAAGAAGGTGAAAAAGTCGTTGTCCTCCAAGTTCAACATGAATGGAAATCAAGAGAGATTGGGTAGTTAGAAATCTATGGTCAAATCAGAGAAATTATATTGAAACAATTTTGAAGCATTTCAACATGCAAGATTGCAAACCAGTCAAGGTACCAATTCCTGTGGGAAAAAAACTAATTGTTGAACAGTGTCCAACGACACAGGAAGAAATGGAGAACATGACACATGTTCCCTATGCTAGTGTTGTTAGTAGTCTGATGTATATGATAATCTGCACTCGACCAGATATTTCTCATGCAATGGAAGTATTGAGTAGATACATGTCGACATTTGGGAAAGAGCGTGTGATTGTTGTCAAGAGAGTGTTCACGTATTTATGTAGCACAAAATTTTATGCTATATGCTACCAAGGAAAACGTGAAGTTGACAGTGAAGTAAATGTACATGGCTTTGTCGACACCGATTGGGTTGGAGATCTTAACCGAAGAAGGTCGACCAATGGATATGTGTTCAAGATGTTTGATGGAGCAATTAGTTGGATGAGTAAGCAACAGGCAGTGATTGTTGGACACACTGACCACACTGAGAGGGGGGGTGAATCAGTGTAGGGCTCTTATCAAACTTTTCCCTTCACAAAACTCTTTAATTGGCAATCACCATTTATTCATCACTTATTACTGTCATTTATAACCAATTAGATGTGAACATATATCATTAATAAGTCATCACCACAAGGAACACAAATAACACAAGATGTATGTACAAATTTTTTTTTATTACAGACTACAATCCTTGGGTTATCAACAACCACTGAATAGAGTTACAACTCCACAAGAGCATCAACTCTACAATGCAAGACTCAGCTTACACAACTCAGCACCAACTGAAAAGATAAATCAATCCTCAACAGATACCAATCTTTCAATAGGTATGTGACCTGGCAGTAGTGCAGCACGCGTATGTACGTGCCCTGCCAGTGGTACAGCTCACGTATGTACATGGTCTGTATGTACTACAGCCTGCGTATTCCCTCTAAGCAATTAGGGTTTTCTTTACTTGTAAAACTTAGATCCTCTGCAACCTACAGTCACATCCACTTTTGTCTTTCACTGTCCAATCTAAACCATAACCAATCACAATATATATATGCTCTCCAACAACTTACTCATGCTCCTCAACCATACAATATGAATGCTACTTAATCATGTATAAGCAACCAGTATACTATGGCAGTCATATCAGTACTGAATCATAAGAGTGTTACTCACTCTATCAATCAACCAACATAACCATATCACAACAGCCATACCAACAATTCCTTAAGCATTCACTATACAATCAGCAAGAGTATCCATCAAGACAACTATGTAACCATACCAGAGTTTTCATGGCAGACATGAGCCCATAGAATGCAGATCTTGAACTTGCTTCAACCTTCAAGAGTCTGACACCAGCTCACACTCAAGTCTTCATGACTTACGTCAACTATACGTATTATGCCTTCCTTCAGCCTGCGTGTGTACGTGCTCTGGCTCACTGTATCACACGTGTGTATGCTCTCTGGCCCACTGTTGCTCGCGTACTCCTTCAAACACTAGTTTTTCTGAACTTCTGAAACTTTTGTCGTCAAGATCACAGACTTACGAAAACTTTGATGTGTCCATGAGATTCTCCAATCAATCACTCTCTCGGAATAGATCTTCAATATATGCTCAAGAGATATATCTCACAAGAGACCGTGCCTCTTATTTATACTCTCTAAGTAGCTTCCTTAGAAGCATCTTCTAGGCCATTTTGTCCACATAGTCACTTGTGTCCAGCGTTGCTACTTGTCCATATATCCAATAGTCACTTATCATTTAACCCACTTTCCTCATTTTAGGGTTAACCAATTTTCATAATTAGAAAGTTCTCCATTTGCTTTATTATTTAAATAATCCTCTTTGACTTTATCACTTCACTTTATTATTTAAATAATTTATTCTTTGTAAGCACTTTGACTTCTTTGACCTTTTGGGGCTTCTAGCCATCATATGAGGGTCCTCCAACTTCGTAAGGCCATAACTTCCAAACCGTGAGGAGTTATGTGATGTTCCACATACTACCAGAAATGGCATGACAAGCGCTATCCATCTAGGATAGTTTCACTGAAAAATTCAGTGATCTTCATCTCATTATTCCATAATTAAGCATGGGTTCTCTAACCATACTTCTAGGATAACTCAACCACAAAGCGTCTTCCCGTGAGGACTTTCACCATAAGGGGACCACTTTGGAGTTCACCGCAAAGCGTCTTCCCGAGGGATTTCACCATAAGGAGACCACTTTGGAGTTCATCCATTTGTACAACCATGACCTTTGGAGTTCACCGCCAAGCGTCTTCCTGTGAGGGCTTTCACCATAAGGGGACCACTTTGGAGTTCATCCATTTGTACAACCATGACAAGACATTAATGAGTCATCTTTACATCAATCCATTGACATCAAGGTCAATACATGATCCATCAATCAAGGTCAATATACTATGACAAGACATTTTTCCTTTGACAT
>ML840644.1:41755-54404 GCA_009831015.1 Picea engelmannii | reverse complement strand
TGAATATGATTCTTTAATGAAGAATCAAACTTGGGAGTTGACTCCTCTCCCGGAAGGTAAAAATCTAATTGGCTGCAAATGGATATATAGGACAAAGTTCACATCTGATGGAGCAATCGAGAAGCATAAGGCTAGATTGGTTGAAAAAGGATTCTCACAAAAAGAAGGTATTGACTATACTAAAACATTTGCTCATGTTGCTAAAATGACTACAATTCGCATTGTAGTTTCTCTAGCTGCAAAATTTGGTTGGGAAATTCATCAAATGGATGTAAAAAGTTCTTTTCTGCATGGTGATTTACTTGAAGAAATTTATATGAAACAACCACCAGGTTTTATAAAGGTTAGTCAAGAAAATTTAGGAAGACATCTAGAAGCAGAATTAAATGTGGTAGTTGGCAAAGACGGTGGACTCAGAAAAATATCAATAAACTTCTAGAAATCGCCGAAAGCTCTGGAGGGTTCGAGACAATCCTGCAGCTTGTAATTTTTCTATAAATTCATATCTATCTAACTTGTTCAGAATTGGTCTTAGTTTCAATTCAGTTGTGTATACGTTTCCCTTCTCTCTGTTGTTTTAATTTAGTGTTCTGTTCAGGTAATTAATTTTACCCAATGTCAATAGGTGTACACCTATAGACGTAATAAAATATTTTACCCACCTCAATCTCCAAAAAGTAGATTGATACATGGAAAAACATGCAGTTTTTTCAAGTCGATTATTTTGTCTTCCTTCCACAAATCTGTGGTTTGGGGACCAGAGATCTTCCAAGGTCAAACATTTTCGTTTATTTATCTCGTACAATAAGTAACTAGGCCCTGCTCGTACTACCTTAACTTTCAGGTGTGCAATCTCACTCCATTGCCAATAGATATATATACACCCGCAATCTCCAAGGCGTGTAACCTCACTCCATTGCCAACTGATCCATATACACCCGCTATCTCCAAGGCGTGCAACCTTACTCCATTGCCATATGAGAGATTGCACACCAAAAATATAAGTATTTCATTTTATACTTATAATCACAATATAAATACAACTAGCACAGCCGCGTAGATTCACGAAAATCCATATTATAGTTTAATTATTTAAACGTAACTTGCACATATATTAATTTATGATAATCATTTAAATGTGATAATCATATGTTATAATAATTTCTTAATATGATTAGGTCTAGTAATTTCTTAATATGATTAGGTCTAGTAATTTTTTAATATGATTAAGTAAATTTGAAAAAGTAAATATGATTAGGTCTAGTAATTTTTTAATATGATTAAGTAAATTTGAAAAAGTAAATATGATTAGATTTAGTAATTTTTTAATATGATTAAGTAAATTTGAAAAAGTAAATAGATTAATCATCAAATTAAGATTTTTCGATGAAAAAGTCCATTTCAAATAGGTGTACACTTTTAGAACACAATGTTGAAATAATATCTCAACTATCCTTAACAAACTCAAACCCAAACCAATTATATTGTAAACATTATTCCAACATGCAAATCTATATACCCTCGATCCTTATTTCCATGGATATGGATATAAGAGCAAAATCAACAGAGTTAACTTTCTTCGTATCATTTAGATGGACGTTAAATGGATTGAAAGATTCACATTTTGATCAATTTCATAACACCAGAACAACATGAATGAAACTAAAGATTGACATTTATTTGCTCCGATATGGACGACGATACATAAAAGTGGCCTTTTAATTTATTTTGATAAGTAAGAAGCGATCATTAACATGATCAGCCGGTAGCCGCGAACCTCTTTTGGAGAAATTTGACAAGGTTCGGATCGATGTAGAAAGCTTTGGCGAGAACAGCGGGGTCAACCGCGGGATTAGAAGCTCCAAACAACGACTTGGCGATCTGTTGTACTCCTGGATTCTGGCTGCTGAGTCCAGCTAAAGCCACTGCGCTCCCATAGCCGACGTTCAGTTGGAAATGCACAAGACCTTTGGGGAACACAAACACGTCTCCCTTCTCAAGCGTTGTGGATATCAATGTGTTGTTAGTGGTGATGAAGCCGACGTAGAGAGTACCCTCCAGCACCGTCAAGATTTCTGTGGCCCGCGGATGAGTGTGAGGGGGATTAAGGCCGCCGTTAGGAGCGAAATCTATCCGAGCCATGGAGATTCCCAAGGTGTTTAGGCCTGCTAATTGCATTACAAAGACTTGCGTTACGTTAACTCCCAAGTCGTTCCTCGTATTTCCTGGTATATCTAGGCCCTTCTTCAGGAAGTCGTTTGCTGTAACCATCATCGCGTTCTTACACACGAACCCGTTCACAGAAACTGCAAAATTCAATTCCATCCATCAAATATATCACATTTATCACTATAGGTGTACACAATAGATGAGAGCACGTATTACATACCTGGATTCGTTAAATCAGCAACGCAAAAGTCTTGTAAAGGATCTGGATCTGCTGCACCCACGATAACAATATTAATTGCGTACGAGAAAATCACAAGTGCTGCAACCGCCAACACGGGGAAGGATTTCATGACTGCAACTGACTGAGCACTACTATTCGACTCGATGCTCCCTCTGATCGTTTGATGAAGAATGAAGGGCGTTCTTCCCTTTTATAACAATGCCAAATCCAAGAAATTGAAGTCTCACATGGACTGACTCCGTCCGTTTCGAAAAAAAAATTGTAGTAGTTATCCGTGACGGACAAAAAACCAAAAACTCCCTGCCGACCGCCACTGCCACATATGACCACGTCCGCTTTCTCGTTGCGTTTCATTAATCGTATTAAATGTAATATAATCGTAAATTTTTATAATTTTAATTTTATATAAATTACAAAATATCTCTAATGACAGAGATTGAAAAACTATTCTTGCTTTATTCTGATTCGTGTGTATATCTCTAGGTATAAAGCTAAATAAAATATTTTTCTTTACTATGATTTATTTTTATATTTCCAATATTAAACATTAAACGTGATTTAATAGGGGTTTAGTGCTTAATAAGTTTTTTTATGGACGTGATTAAATATGGCTGGAATATTCTTAGTAGTTACACAAAATAAATGGCTGTGATTTCAATCATTAACTTCTTAGCTATTATAAAGACATTAGTTTATGTGTTTACTTTTTCACATTTACCTAATCATATTTAAAAATTAATTTGATAGCTAACTGATTGCCATGTAAGTGATTAACAGAAATTAAAATATTAACATCAGATAAATGAAACCCAACAATTTATTTGTTAATAGATAATAAAATTTAATATATTCTTTTAAAAATTTATTTCATCTTCTCAACCTTTCCGCATTCACCAACAGCTATTTTGCTGTCGTGATAGTATTTATAATAACACTGATAATACTATCGTGCCTCACTCTCTCTGCATGGACCGCGTCGTAATACTAGTTCCAAAATCATCAACTTTCTTTCAAACAAAACAAAAACGGTGTATAACTTTCTACATGCAACCCTCTGATTAAAAATCACTTACCCATGGAAACATTCAAAGAAAACAAGATGCTGTATGTATTCTTCTATTTAAAGACTTAAACAATATGCAACCTTCTCAATGCGCCGCCATTAGAAATTAGTTATGTAAATAAATGATTAATTTATGAATCAATCAAATAAAAACCAATATGATTAAGATTCAGGTCCTTCACTCTTTCTTGTTCAAACTGCAAACTGCAAAGAACGTCACCTTCTCTAAAATAAAAAACAATCTGAAACTTTTCCAAACACAAATCTCGGAATGAATTATGCATGGAAACATTCAAATGAATCAATATATTTTAAATCTCCGACGAAAGCGTGTGATTTGTGGTGTCGTCATGAAAATCTGGTGCGGCGTGCCTCAGTCTATCTGCAAAGGCTACCTGGTCGTGTTGCGGATTCATGGAGACATTCTTTTATCGTCTGACACGCAGAGATGGATGCAACATCTCGGGAGAACGACAAGATCTGAAGCGAAGTTCAAATTGATAACTTCTCCGCGTTTTCATTCAGCAAGGCAACTGGTAGGGTACACAAGCCATTAAGAAGAGCAGACGTGGTCCATGCTGCAGGACCAAGTTAAGTTACCAGTAAGGTGACTTATAAGAAGTGTTCGAGTAATCCGTTAAGTACTAAAAACGCGTTAAATTTTTTGTTTTCCCACACGATTTGGGACGAAACTTTTCCGTTTTCAGTGAAACTTTGAACGTTTCTTAGACAAACTATACATATTTTATTTAATGCTCGCTGCGTATCCATTGTGTTTTCCTCTCTAACATTAGTGTCTTGCCCAGGCTTGAGCCTCTAAGTTTAGCTGTAAAGTTCTTGAAGTTGAAGTAACTGTGCGTTGTTATTTGGAGTTTCAAATTTTTCCCTTGATTAAATATGGAATAAATCCATCATGGAAACATTCAAAGAAAACAATATGTAACCTTCTCAATGTGCCGGCATGAAGAACTGGTTATGTAAATAAATAAATAATTTATTGAATCAATCAAATAAGCCAATATTTTTAAGATTCAGGTCCCCCCTCTTTACTGTTCAAAGAACGTCACCTTCCCTGAAATAAAAAACAATCTAAAACATTTTCAAACGCAAGCTCGCAATGAATCATGCAAATAAATAAATTATGCATGGAAACATTCAAATGAATCAATATGTTTTAGATTTAAATCTGCCAACAAAGCATGGGAGTGCATTCCACAAATAAATTGCATGTACAAAGGCGCCCTTTAAAAACACTCTGCATGGCAGTGTAGTCCCTGTCTGGTTGGAATGGGAATAAATGCACACGTATGGAGATATCGTGGGAGAATGACAATCCCGAAGTACTAGAGACACATGGAAACTGTCATGGACACGTAGCAAGCAACAGGCAGGACAGGTGGTATCCATGTAGAAAAGGACACGTGACACTCTACGAAACGTAAGCCATAAGACTTCAAGATGCTACATGATTCCGGGAGAATGTCACTCTCGGAGTTTTAAGACTTCAGGATGCTACATGATTCCGAGAGAATGTCACTCTCGGAGTTTTCCTTCGAGAACAAACACAGTTCCCTCGAAGCCCAGAGCCTCGAAGAGCCGGAGCCCCGAATTCCCAAATTAGTTAATGATAATATTATATTAATATCGGGTCAACAAGTAATTAGCGAGAAAGTCACTTTGTGAGAAATTTGTTCCATCGCTAAATATGGCCAGGGGAGTTCTAAAATTGGCAAGTTGGTAAAACTTTAGCAGGGACGTTAAAGTGCTAGGGTCGCCCAGATCGCACATTGAAAACTGATCGACAACTCACATTCATTTCGGAAAGAGAAGGTGCTCGAGCGTTAATCTCCTAGATAAATTTTGGCATTGAAACCATTTAGTTTTTGAAAGTATTCTCATTCTAATTATACTTTGTTTTGCATAATCCATCTTGCTTTTATTTTCTTAATAAGATTTCGTAATTTTTCCTATTACCAGTAGTGCAGCATATAGCTACTAAAAAGCACAGATATCCTCATCACTTGTAACTTGATATATTGTTGGATTCTGACTTGCCATCTTGGAAATTTCCATTCCTACGTAGTAGGTTTTATCTCTTTAATGTATTTATGAAATTCATTTATAATGATCTTTGTATACTTCCCACTAACTTTCATCCCAATATTTAGAGTTAACTTCAATTTCCATAGTCAATTCTTTAATTTTTCCCATGGAAAAAGTAAGCAACATCCATTTCATTCTATTAAATAGATCAACCAGCTTGTCTATCTCTATATGTGTTAGGATAAATAAAGTTATATGTGGTGGAAAAAAAATCCATATAATTTTTTTTGAAAATGTGTTCAGTGTCGAAAATTCTTTGATCTTCTTGTGTGACCTTTGTGTTTGCTAGTTTTTTCTATATATTAACACACACCTAACATGATTGTTTATTTTCACAAGTTTTCAGCTCATTGAAGTTATTTTAAACTATGTGAAAATAAGGTGTTGAGACAGAGGAAGATTCTTTTTTCCTGAAACTTTTGTCCATGAGCAACAAACCCACTTTGCAGAGGTTGATCTGCAATTTCTTTCCAAGAAGAGGACATCTTTGTAACATGCCTATCAAACTGAAATATTTGTAAGAACTAAAATATTTGTAATATGCCTATGACAGTTCAATATAGTACCAATTGATATATTTGTAATATGTCTATCTAGTTGATTGTTTTTTGGCAATGATAAAAAAATTTGAAGGTCTTTTTTGGCAGATATTCTTGTAGATGTATTTACAAGCTTGTTGACCCTTGAATCTATTGGGACCGAAACGACAACCTAACGAGGATGTCAATCCTAGTGCGTTTTAACAGAAGCGGTAATTCTCTTAAGTTTTTCACGGGGCGTGTATAATTCAAATGTGAGACTTAGAGAAAGTCCGTCGCAATGACTTAAAGCAACACAAAACGATAGAAAATGTTTTTTTTTTTTGAAATAAAGGTTCCTGGAAAATAGGACCAGGAATCACACACATTAAAATTCAAATTAAATAAACATAATTTCCTGACATCCAGCATAGTTTAAGATAAAGATTTTTGAGCACATAAAAATAAAAGAAGATGATCATCATGCATAAAGAGAACTAACTTTGCATTCCGAAAATAGGGTTACAAGGCACCGTCGAGATTGTTATCAAAATAATTTTCTTTGAAATTTCTCAAAAAATAATAATGTCTGTTACATATTCCTCGAAAAAAAAATGTGTTTGTCATATAGACTGGGATTGGGGCTCCCGCAGACCATAAAAGAAATAAGTACAAGAAATAGAACTGTAGAAAGAAGAAGTGGGTGACGGTAGACAACAAGACCTGAATTTTTTTTTTGGAAATTATCAGTCTTTGGTTAGACATTTCTATTTAAAGAGGTGGAATAATTGGATTGATAAAGAAAACATGATGTGATCAGTATAGACTTACTATGATAGTATCTCTCTCCCCCTTTTCTATTTGCTTGTTGATGCCTTTTTATTGCTCTCGTCGACAGTTACTGGAATTGTGCCAACTGCTTGTTGCCCTTCGTCGATGAGCTTGTCGATTGCTCTTTGGAGCCATTCTTCAATGTATCTTCTCATGGGGGCCATGTTGATCTCATGCCGGATTTTTATGTTGAAAAGCTCGCTTTCTAATTCCCTTAGATCGATAGAAAGATTACACAAAGCCTGTTCAATTTCTTGATTTTTTACCGAATAGTCCACTAGCTAGTTGTCCACCTCATCCTCATCGTATTCAAGGATGTCGTCAAAATTTTATAAAGACAACCCCTTAAAAATATCAACATGTTCATCGAAGTCTTTCTCGGTTAAGAACAAGGAGTTGAGGATTAATTTGGGGTCTCATATGTCGTTGGTACTTCTGGCTAAGTCTATTTGGGCCAACTTTATGAATAGTTCTTATTTATTTGATACGACTTGTTCACATGATAGGACAATGAGATGTGGGTTATTAACTTTCTCTTTCCAACATGCATTTAATTGTTTGATCCGGTTTGGGGACGGGAGATCTTCTTCTCTTCTTTTCATTTCTTTCATGTTGGTGACTTTGATTCCAAAAGGGACGACCACGCCTAGATAGAAACCTTCTTCATTTTTTAAATCTACCTACAAATATTCTTGGAGGGCATGTGCCCTCGTTCCAAAGGAAGTTATACTTTTTGATGTTTCCTAGGCTTCAATAATTAGCTCCATTCTTTTCTTGATATTCTTCTCCACATATCCTCTACACAATGTGAGGAGGCTGGAGGATCCTTTTAACTTGGCTGCAGGGGTGGTAGGCACAGTTATTGCTAAAGGACTGGAAAGCAATGGGATAGGAATCAAATCTTACTCCAATTCCTTGATTCAGTTCTTCAGTTTGGCATTCTCTACCTCAAGGAATCCAATGGAATCATCAAGAGAATATTTAGTTGCTTGGTGAATTTGGGAGATTTGGGACAACTGCATGTTCCTAAGGTTAATCTCTGAACGAGATTTCTCTTTCTTATTTCTTACATCTCTCTTTTCAATAATTAAATTTTTAGATTATTTGTTAAAAACCACGCTCTGGAATACGACGGATTCATCTTCGTCAAAAATCTCGGTCTCGGCTATTTCCATTACGGGATTATGGTGGATCGCATCCCCGAGCTGATCAACATTGGGGAATATGTTTTCAAGACTAGTCTCAAGTTCCATGTCTTCAAGAGAGAAGACATGTATATCACTTTTAGTTCTTGGCTCTTCCTCTTCTTACACAATGTTTTTTTTCTTCTTCCTCATTGGAAGCTTGTGAAAACTATCAATTTTACCCGAAGGAGGGTTCTTATCTCCTCCTTCGTTTGAAGAATTGTGTGGTGCTTTCTTATTGGGGTAGGTCGTTGGAGCGATGTTCCGGGATGCCATACTTTTGGGAGTGGTAGCTGAGCATTGGACATTGTTCTCACTGGGGCCTTTTCATTGTTGTTTGTACAATTCATTGGTGCTTTGCAATGTCTCTAGGTCGCCAACGTCAGGAGAAAGAGTGTTTTCATCATCGTCTCTATCTTTTTTCAGGAGTGTATGGATAAAAGAATTGTTGAAGCCAATTGTTAGTAAATGTTTTACAAAAATCCCATTAGGGTCGAACCCTCTCAGTCTTTCAACATATCTTAGGTTCAATTTGTTGAAATGGTTTGTGAATTCGTCAATCTTATTGACATTCCTGAACATGAATTCCCTGACTTTCCAAGGCAGAGGAATGAATTTCTTTTTTCTCTTCTCATGGAAAAACTGCAACCAGTAGTTTTATTGCCTCGTTATTTCTATAACAAACATTTTGTTTGTAATGTGACATGGAAGGAAAGAAGGATTTTCCTTGTAGCCAAAAATCATTATTACACTATAATTCTTCATTTGGTCAAGTGTCCCCTTCCTATCCAAAAACTCAGTTGCCTGGTCAGACATCCAAGGAGCATCCTTTACTAACAATAAATATTTGAAAACCGAGACAAATTCATTAAAAACCTCATAAAAACAATGGGAGGCCTTGTGCCTACATAAGGCCTCATACCAGAAGGTTACTGGGTCGAATTCACAATTTACCTTCTTGGACATAGACAATTTTGGAAATGGACAACAATGTGCTATCGTGAAAACCAAGTAGGATGACATATAAAATTTCTTCTCCTATTTGAATCGCGACAATTGGGAACATATTCCAATGGAAATCATCTTCCCCCAATAAAAAATTGCTTGTTCCTTGAACGTGAAATGAAAAATATAAAAAATCATGCAGGAAATGCTTGATATGGATTCCTGTCTCGTTATTCTCATAAACAACCAGGAAATTTCCCTGAATGGATTTCTAAACGAACTAACTTGCAACCTTGTGATATCTTCAGGAACTGTCATCGCGTATTCCAGGAACTCAGGTAAGAGGTCCAACCCGTTATCATGTTTTTTATGAACTCCTTGCAGTCTTGTCCTCTGAAGGTCAATGTTGGCTCTGTCAATCTCAACATCTCGTGGAAGACCTAAGGTGACAAAGAAACAAGAGAGTGGTCTCGCACTGGAATAATTCTTTGGATTGAAATATATCTCTTGGCGCACCAAGAGACCACCTCCTTATAGTCAAAGACTTCAGGGACATAGCGTGCACGATCAATTCCAGAGGTCCAATTTACTTCATTCTGGGCGGAAGGGGATGAGTAGTAAGAATATGCTCTGGACAACTAGAATTTCTGGTCCTCACACTCAAAGATGTGCACTGTATCTCCACATAATTGTTGTCGATCTCCTACCATAAGTTGATGAGAACGTCTGTTTGCTCCAAACGACGTTTGAAATGAACACTCGGAAGAGATAATATAACCCTCTGCAAATATTGGTTTAATGCATGTGAATGGGAGATCTCCTCGATCATTTATCTCATTAATGACAATATCTATGGTTCTTGCACGATGATTTGTTAGTGTTAGCGACATTTCTTGTCCTAGGCACAAGAGTATTCGGGTCTGCAAGTTGTACGAGGAGCGCCCGAGCGCAGCATGGAAAAATCTCGTTCTAAGGCTTCCAATCGAGCAAGCGGGTGAAATTACGTTGTCAATGGCCCAGATTCATCTATAAAAGCATATCGGCGGTCAACGGGAAATCACGGATAGTAGATTTGCGCCAAGATTAGCGCAAATAGATCACACCCATATTGTATGTAGGGAAGAATAACAGTCGTCCATCCGAGGGACGCGTGGCACGAGATCCAGTCGCCTCGGCTTTTCGGTAGTCGCGAGTTCAAGGGGTGAAGGTTTTATGTCGTTGTACATTTCGAAACCTTGAACCCCGAAGCACCGATGGTGCCCAAAGTTGGGCCCACAGTATCAAGGGGCAGTCTCAGCCGTCCATATGAAGCGGACACCTAGCGCGTGATTAGGGTCCCCGCCTTTTCTCCCATTGCGGTTTCGAAGCGGAAGTAGCAACTTCCTCATATCCCCTATGCGTGAAGTAATGAGAGCGTCCAGGACCTGAGGCCCACAGCAACGTCGGGAGAATTTAGGACCATCAGATTTGGAGGACACGTGGCACCCAATTGAGTCGTCTCGACGTTTCACCCATCGCAACTATGATAAGCAAGGATCAACTCCTTCCTATTCGCGAACACCGAAAGCCCCTATGGAAATAAAAGAAGGGTCACGGTCCATGGTCATTTGGGAAACAAAAGAGCTAAGCAAAAGGGGCCAAAAGCGTTGAGTCTAGTCGCTGAAAGGATCATCATGATTTCTAGATGCCAACGGATACGATTTCGCTCCCGGTTTCTGCTTGGAGTAAATGAAGGCAAGAATGGATGGTTGAAACCTCCTTTCATTCATTGAATATGAGATATGGAGGGTCTGGCAAGCGGTCTGTTCGAAGGAGTAATGTGTGTACTGATTATCCAAAGAAGCCATGCTGAAGTCCTCGATTAGACAGAGAAGTTTGCACATGCCATTTTGGCCTTTAATGTTTCGGCTACCTCCCCTGCAAAGGCCATGCGAAGTTAAGGTAGCGTCTGTCATAGGCGCACGATCATCCTGAGTCTGCATGGGCAGACTGTCAGAAGACATGTAGATGCAATGTTTTTAATGCAGAGTCTTGTTTTTGTTGTTGTTGTTGTTTTGGAGTATATATAGGCATTTTCGCCATTTTTGTAGGCATCGATGGTAGAGCGAAGCTCCGGACTGTAAAGTTTTAATAGACATTCTAGCTTTTTGGTTATGCATATGTATGTGGGATTTCTTATTTTATAACATACAATCTTTCTTACTCCATATAAATTTTCATCCCATATTGAGGGAGTTCGTGAACGACTGATTCGTGCGAACTATTGCAATTATGTTATGATAAAGGATTTATTGTTGCATTGTTGTATTCTCTGGTTTTTGCATTTGAATGTAAGAAGGTCTTGCGTTTAGATGCCCTCTCCTACAATCTATTAGAAACCTGATGTTTATGACAGACCTTTTCATCTCTCTGATACAAGTCTTCCCCCTTACTCACCCTCACTACAACTCACTGTCTGAAGTTTGATTAAGACCCCACCCGCTTATGCATACCTGACCTAGTTTCAGAGTTAGAACAATGTTGCTTTGAGTTAGCTCCCATTCGATCACCTCTTTTACAAGCAAATCATGACATAAAATGATGGGCGTTGGGCTTTGCTCCTGCAAGCAATCCAGGAGTGACTTCGGTCACCAACGTTTCTGGCGCCGTTGCAGGGGACGAAGTTGAAGATTTTCCCTGGGCAGAACGACATTGAGCCTCTGATTCTGAAGGTGCATCAGACATCATAGCCCTTAAAGATTTCTACTATGCACCTGGCGACTCCACTGTGGTGACTCCATTGTTTCCACATCACTGTTTCAGCTGTGACTATTGTTAGCACACCTGAAAGCTGACCCTAAGGAGCTTTCTCGAGAAGGTTTCAGCAGCTGCTTTCTCAGCCTGAGAAGCTTCCCGGGGTAACGACAACGTTAAGATCTGGCCTTTGATGGTGATCCGGATTTATGTAGGAACACAATGAAATACAGAAATACACATAAACGCAGAGATGCAGCGGAAATAAGACTTCATTTCATTAATAACAAATGATTGAAATATGCTTACAAACAGAATGCAAATAAACTAGCTAAGGCGCTGGTAGCTTATCTCTGAGAAGAGATGTGGCTGCTACTCGCATCCGTGAGAAGATGATTACAATGAGGCTCTAGAGGCCTTTTTACAATAGAAGAGAATGCCAAAAGTCATATACATCCAAAAACCTAACCCTAGGAGATGAAGTGCCAAAAGTCATGTGGGCCCCATTTGGGTAAGTTAGTACATCAACTTCCCGGGGTCGTAACTTTTGCATATGATCTCAATTTTAGGCGTGTGATAGCTCGTTGGAAAGGTATCTTCGAGGAGATTCATTTTGGGGGCTCAATCATGCCTTCAGCTATCATTGAGAACCTCGATCTCAAAAAACCTTCATTTAGGCCCTCAAAATGGCCCCGGAAGTTAAAACCTGCTAAAAATAATAAATTGCCAAAATTGCCAGAAAACTGTTTTGAGCCAGTCGGAAAAGGTGGGTGGCCACCGATATCCACCTGGATCAATCCTCCCTCCTTAGGAAGAAATGGTCCCCATTGCATTGAGTTCCTCCATGAGATGAGGAAACTTC
>ML840644.1:24598-41655 GCA_009831015.1 Picea engelmannii | reverse complement strand
CTATAAAGATACTGAAGAGCCAGTCAGCAAGCAGAACCACCCCATGGTCCCTATTTATGATGAATACGAATCTGACCCAGGGGAGAGCCAAGAAGAGGAAAAGGAACCAGAGGAACAACTGAGTGCATATTTCATTCCAGAGCCAGTCAGCGAGTAGCTACCGCCTGAGATCAGTGAGACTACGTCAGTTGTCCACTCACCTGTGCTTATCAAAGATATTCAACCACATGTGAGCAACTCTGTAGCAGAGGAGGTTTCCTGTCACCAATTTTCCGAGATTCGCCACTCATTTTATGACCCTGTCGGAAAATACATGGAGTGGCATGTCCTTTATGCCTTGGACCGCCCTATTCCATATCAACTTCACCCTGTGAGGAGAAGTTGAAGAGTGTAGTCGTTCTGCTGTCACGGTTACACTATCTGCTGGTGATCATCGACAGAAGGAAGGAGCTTCTATCCAGGAAGTTGCTTGAATGGCTATGGTGGAAGTTTTCTTTCACCTAGCCCATGTAAAATATTTTATTAGCATTAGGACTGTATATAAATAAGCTCATTTGAGCATGTAGCTTTATTTTGTTACTTTTATTTTTCGGCCTGTATTTGCAGCAGTGGGATGTTTTGAGTATGACTCCGTAGCCCAACAACAAGGCACTGAAGCTGCGGAATGAGTTCTTAGAGCATCAGAGGGATGACTCTATCCCCCATGGAGCCTAATGTTAGCGACATTTCTTGTCCTAGGCACAAGAGTATTCGGGTCTGCAAGTTGTACAAGGAGCGCCCAAGTGTAGCATGGAAAAATCTCGTTCTAAGGCTTCCAATCGAGCAAGCGGGTGAAATTATGTTGTTAATGGCCCGGATTCATCTATAAAAGCATATCGGCGGTCAACGGGAAATCGCGGATAGTAGAGTTGCACTGAGATTAGCGCAAATAGGTCGCACCCATATTGTATGCAGGGAAGAATAATAGTCATCCATTCGAGGGACGTGTGGAACGAGATCCAGTCGCGTCGGTTTTTTGGCAGTCGCGAGTTCAAGGGGTGAAGGTTTTATGTTGTTGTACATTTCGAAACCCCGAACCTCGAAGCACCAATGGTGCTCAAAGTCAGGCCCACAGTATCAAGGGGCAGTCTCAATCGTCCATCTGAAGCGGACACCTGGTGAGTGATTAGGCTCCCCGCCTTTTCGCCCATCACGGTTTCGAAGCATAAGTAGCAGCTCCCTCATATCCCCGATGCACGAACTAACGAGAGCGTCCAGGACCTGGGACCCATAGCAACATCGGGAGAGTTTAGGACCATCAGATTTGGAGGACGTGTGGCGCCCAATTGAGCCGTATCGGTGTTTTGCCCATCGCAACTATGATAAGCAAGGATCAACTCCTTCCTATTCGCGAACGCTGAAAGCCCCTATGGAAATAAAAGCAGGGTCACAGTCCGTGGTCATTTGGGAAACAAAAGAGCTAACCAAAAGGGGCCAAAAGAATTGAGTCCAGTCGCCGAAAGGATTTTCGCGATTTCCAGATGCCAGCGGATACGATTTCGCTCTCGGTTTCTGCTTGGAGTAAATGAAGGTAAGAACGGATGGTTGAAACCTCCTTTCATTCATTGAATATGAGATATGGAGGGTCTGGCAAGCGGTCTATTTGAAGGAGTTCTGTATATTGATTATCCAAAGAAGCCATGCCGAAGTCCTCGATTAGACAGAGAAGTCTGCACATGCCATTTTGGCCTTTAATGTTTCGGCTACCTCCCCTGCAAAGGCCATGCAAAGTTAAGGTAGCGTCTGTCATAGGCGCACGATCATCCTGATTCTGCATGGGAAGACTGTCAGAAGACATGCAGACATAATGTTTTTAATGTAGCATCTTGTTTTTGCTGTTGTTGTTGTTTTGGAGTATATGTAGGCGTTTTCGCCATTTTTGTAGGCATCGATGGTAGAGCGAAGCTCCCGACTGTAAAGTTTTAATAGACATTCTAGATTTTTGGTTATGCATCTGTATGTGGGATTTCTTATTTTATAACAGACAATCTTTCTTACTCCATCTAAATTTTTATCCCATACTGAGGGAGTTCGTGAACGATTGATTCGTGCGAACTATTGCAATTATGTTATGATAAAGGATTTATTGCTGCATTGTTGTATTCTCTGGTTTTTGCATTTGAATGTAAGAAGGTCTTGCGTTTAGATGCCTTCTCCTATAGTCTGTTAGAAACCTGATGTTTATGACAGGCCTTTGCATCTCTCTGATACAAGTCTTCCCCCTTACTCACCCTCACTACAACTCACTGTCTAAATTTTGATTAAGACCCCACCCGCTCATGCATACCTGACCTAGTTTCGGAGTTAGAACAATGTTGTTTTGAGTTAGCTCCCATTCGATCACCTCTTTTACAAAAAAATAGTGACATAAATTGATGGGCGTTGGGCTCTTCTCCTGCAAGCAATCCAAGAGTGACTTCCGTCGCCAACAGTTAGCATTAAAGCTTACTAATTGCATACATAGAAAGAAGTGCGAAGGTGGTGGGAATGGCGAAGAGAGATTAAGGATTGGAGATTTCGTGAAGCTGCCAATTCGATGACTCGTGAATGAAATTCCATGATGTTTGAAATGAACACTCGGAAGGGATAATATAACCCTCCACAAATCTTGGTTTAATGCATATTAATGGGAGATCTCCTTGACCCTTTCGCTCATTAATGACAATCTTTACGGTTCCTGCATGATGAGTTGTTAATATTAAAGCTTACTAATTGCATATTTAGAAAGAAATGTGAAGGTGGTGGGGATGGGGAAGAGTGATTAAGGAATGGGTAAGTATGGAAAGCGGTCAGTCATGCTTCAAAATAGGGTCACAAGGGATACTTAGGAGAGGTGAGGGCTCGACAGTCAAATTGTATGTCTCGAAAATTTTGAGTGAAAAATGTGTAACACAGAAGAGGGCATGATGGGGAAGTCTAGAGGTCAAATTTTATAACTCGGAACTCCGTGTTTTTTTTGTAGGTCGTGGATAAATTGAAGTGAAATATTGAGCCCGCCTGTCTGGGAACCCACAATAAAAAAAGTGGCTAAGTATGGAATGGGGAAGCAGTCGGTTGGACTTGTTTTCAGTAATATAATGAAATTTTTAATGGATATCCCATTACATGGAAAGATATTTTAATCTAGGTGGATATCAGTGGCCACCCACCTTTTCCAACTGGCTTAAAACAATTTTCTGGCAATTTTGGTAATTTATTATTTTTAGCAGTTTTTAACCTCCAGGGCCATTTTTTAGGGCCTAAATGAAGGTTTTTCGGAATCAATCTTTCCAATAATAGTCAAAGGCTCTGATTGAGCACCCAAAATGAATTACCTCAACAATACCTTTTCAACGAGCTATCGTGTGACAGAAACGAAGATCGTATGCCAAAGTTACGCCCCCAGGAAGTTGATACACCAAACTACTCAAAACGAGGCCCACAAAACTCTTGGATTTTCATCTTCTGGGGTTAGGGTTTTGGATTTTATTTATGATAAAAAATCCTTTGGATCCTCATTGTAAAATCATATTTCTACGAATGCGAGTAGCGGATACATCTCTTCTTAGAGATAAGCTGTCACCATTCCAGCGAGTCTTTCACTCTATATTTTTACAGTCTTTGTTCATTTTCGCTCATTAAAAGAAAATTGTGTATTACTATATCTATGTGTTTATGGTTGCATCTATGATACATTTATGTTATATTATTGGATATCTAAGGTATCTCTATATATTTCTTTATTATATCTTCACTCTCATTTCGTGCCGAAAATAATCTGGATCAGTGGTATCAGAACAGGCTACTCTTGATCGTTTTTCAGTGCATGTCACTGACAAGGTCCAAGTATAACAAGTTGGGTCTCGATATTGTCTCTCTTGAATACAATTTCTCTCGCATGCCCAAGAAACCCTCCATGGTAGAAGAAAAGAAAAACGACAGAGCAGATGATTCTATTAATCTGTTGCTTGAGCAAGCTCTCATGCAATAGAGGTACGAAATGATGGAGAATTTTTCCCACGTCCTTCAACACCTACCAATAAAAACAGGTGCATCTTCATCAAACAGCCACTTTGGAGGCACCTCACCATTCAAGGTACAAGTTAATTTTGATATTCCCATATTTGAAGGACAGATAGATGCAGATGCCTTAGAAAAATGGTTAAATCTACTAGAAGGTTATTTCTTTGTTAATAATTTCTCCGATAGGGAAAATCTCACCTTCGCACTCCTTAAGGCTCTCCCCCATGTCAAAAATTGGTGGAAAACTTACTGGGAGAAAAGTCCCACAAAGGAGTGTGTAATATATGGGGTCGAACCCACTTGGGATTTTTTTGTGGATGCGGTAAAGGAACAATATTATCTTGTTGGAAACTATGCGGACCAGTACATGAGATGGACCACACTATGGAAAGAGAGGGGCCAAGAAGTTTCGGAGTTCACCAATACCTTCCATACCTTGCGAACCAATCTAGGTATCAAATACTCCGAACGAAATTTGGTTCTAAAATACCATGGGGCTCTACACATATAGAACCAAACTGAAATGGATTTTTTGGACACCTCATCACTCGGTGTTGCTTATCGATATGATGTTAAAATTGAGCAGAAATTTAAGCACCAGACTAAACAGAAGTTTGGGTCTGCAAATCCACAACAACCAAAGTATGATAAAGACGACCCTAACAAACAGTCTCCCGAAAACCATTCCAGGCCATAAGAAAAGAAGGATCACAGAAAGACAAAGGACACTAAAAAATAATGTGATTTCCACAAAAACCCCTGGCACAACACTAATGAATGTCACTCAAAACATTCATTGGTGGCCGATATCAAACACAAGGAGTCGAACCCTGATTCAGAATCTGATTAAGAAAATATTGATATAAGATAGATCATCGAAGCAGACCCCACTACTATTTTCGCGACCGCAACAATTCAACCAGAAGAACCCTAAGATCATGAAGAGGGGGAGCGCCTTTTTCATTCACATATGTGGTTTAAGGGGACCCTGATGCATTTTATTGTTGATAGCGGAAGCCAGAAGAACCTCATGTCAGCAGAGGTCGTCAAACTGTTGGGATTGTCGACAACACCACACCCGCAACCATACAACATTGGGTGGCTTCACTAGGGACGAGATCTTCATGTCATCCAATAATTTCAATTGTCATATGGCATCCAACCCTTCAAGGATGAGGTATTATGTGATTTTTCCCCACTGGATGTCTGTGATGTTCTCTTGGGCCAACCATATATGTGGAAGCGCCATGCTATCTATGAGTATTGACCCCATAGTGTCAGTGTTACTCTGGGGGGTCATCTCAATAGGATACCAGAGGTATTTCCAGCTACTGTCCCACCTAAAAATATTTTCAAGGTAATATCTCATACTACAAAATTCAGCTTCTTGATAATCTGTTCAAAAGGTGAACAGAAGGATACTGCAACCACTATAACCTTGGCCCAAGCACCTTCTATCCAACATAAGCAGGTCTACAAGATTGCAACAAAGTGTAAAGATTCCTTCTGCACACATTAATTTCATGTAGACATACTGGTTAAAAATTTCCAACCCGTCCAGCCACAAGTTCGTGACAACCTTCAACAAGCTAAGCAACACAACTTCTCTAACAAGGCAAGCAACTCATCAAGATGCAGATTCAACAAACGCTTTTTCCTCCCCCGATCACTCAACGCAATGGATACCATTTCTTCCTAATGAGGGAGGATTGATCTAGGTGGATATCGGTGGCCACCCACCTTTTCCAACTGAATCAAGACAATTTTCTGGAAATTTTGGTAATTTACTATTTTTAGCATTTTTTAACTTCCGAGGCCATTTTGAGGGCCTAAATGAAGATTTTTTGGGATTAAGATTTTTAATTATGGCCAAAGTATTTTATGGAGCCCCCAAAATTAATCTCTTCGATTATACCTTTCTAACGAGCTATCGTTTGCCCAAAACGAAGATTGTATGCCAAAGTTATGCCCCCGGGAAGTTGATACACCAAACTACTCAAAACGGGGTCCAACAAACTGTTGGATTTTCATCTTTTGGGGTAAGGGTTTTAGATTTTATTTATGATAAAAATTCCTTTGGAGACTCATTGTAAAATCATATTTTTTCGAATGCGAGTAGCGGACACATCTCTTCTCAGAGATAAGCTGCCACCATTCTATCGAGTCTTTCACTCTATATTTTTAGTCTTTGTACATTTTCGCTCATTAATAGAAAATTGTGTATTACTGTATATTTTTGTTTATGGTTGCATATCTGATACATTTCTTTTATATTATTGGATAAATGATATATCTCTATACATTTCTTTATTATATCTCCGCTCTCATTTCGTGCCAAAAATAATCCAAATCATCTTTTCTGCATGTTTCTGGACAAGTTGTGTTGGGATAGTCAGAGTGACTGTCTCCTCGATCCTTTTGCTCATTAATGACAATATTTATAGTTTCTGCATGATGAGTTGTTAGCATTAAATATTACTAATTTCATACTTGGAAATAAGTGCTAAGGTGGCAAGCACGAGGAACAACAATGAAGAATTGGAGATTTCATGAACCCGCCAACCCGACGATCGGCGAAAGAGATTCCAAGAAATGACAAAATATATAAAATGGTCAATCAGGCTTCAAAATAGGGTGACAAAGGATCCTTAGGAGACGTGAGGGCTCGACGGTCAAATTGTATGTCTCATAACTTTTGAGTGAAAAATGTGTAACACAGGAGAGGGCATGATGGGGGAGTCTGGCGGTCAATTTATATATTACAGAACTTCGGGTGTTGTTTGCAGGTCACGGAACAATGGAAGTTAAACCTAAAGCCCTCCTTCCTAGGAACTCATGATAAAAAAAATGGCTAAGTATGGAATGGGGATGCGGTTGGTCAGAGTCGCGATATAAAAACATGAGTGGAAATATGAACCTGTGAGTCCGCCAACCCGCACACTTAGACATTTTCGAGAAAATGACTAAGTAACCAGAAAGAGAAAGTAGAGGGGAAAAATAAAGGGGAATTCGGTTAAGAATAGAAGAGGGAAAAGAAGGGGATAAAAGAGAGTGGGTGATCCGAAAATATCTTTTAACGACAATGGTTGAGTTATTTTGCATGATTTATTTTACCATTTAGGAAATTAATGAAAGAGGAAGAATTATAAATGAAACATGGAAGCCATAGAGAAATATATAGATATTAACATAAGCATGAAGGACCGCAAACAATAACAAGAGATGTTGAAAATGGAGTTTGGCAATCTCGCCTACGTCTCCGAGCCTTTGTCTCAGTGGGTGAGACTTTCTTATTTCTTTTCAAATATTTAAAAGTACATAATAACAGTTCCAAAAGGATTACAAATTGATCTGGTCATGTTCTACCAAATATCAAGAACCCAACAAAACTGATGGCACTGAAAATGGATGAACGAAGCTCCCAGAGATGGCCCTCAAATGTTCTCTCCTCAATGGATTCCCCGCATAAAAATGGGTTTGGATCAACAATTATTCAACATTTATCTATTATGAACCTCCTCCCATATATACAAGAACCTCTGGTTTCTATAGGCTTGAAGTTGGCAATAAAATTCCAACTTGCCCCCAAGATCTGGCCTCAAAAAGGGCCAAAGATCCTCCAAAAATGATCAATATCTCTCAAAACTACTGAAAAAATCCATAAAAATATTATAATATGGTAGAAAACCCACTTTTGGGCTTAATTTGGGTGCAACCCCCAATTTATCGAGCTCTTGTTCATGTGGCCCTGGACTAGGTGCGTTGGTCCTTAGCCCCTTTGGTCCCGACCCTTGGTCGTAATTATGGCCATATGGCCTAGTTCTTAATCCTCAAAGCATAAATATAAGGTAAGCCCTAGCCTCTGGTCAAGCACCCTGGTTAGCGAGCTAGCTCAATTGACTGGGTGCCAACCCTACACCTCTTTCCAAAATGATATACCATCAGTCGTATGCAAAACGGTCATGTGGAACGGCGTAGGCGTTGGGGGTGGACAATGGATCGCGCGCCAAATGTAAAGGAGATAACATAGGGTCATATGCGATATGGTCATGTGATAGACGTCAAGGGATGGGCTGATAACAAAAGTTCCAAAGTAATAACTATGTGGGCATATGTTATATGGTAGACTTGCATGGTGTTGCATCGGGGTTGGGGCTAGGCCCCATCCTTTTAATCCACCCAAACTTCAAATCTTTGCACTTTAAATATAACTTTTCCACTATGGTTAATAGGTAATTCCGTGGGTGGGCTGGTAGCCTGGCCTTGCCAAAGATTTTTCCACCTGGACCATAGGTCACAGGTTCGATTCTCATTGAACCTAACTTTTGCCAATACAAACGAACCAATAAATGGGTGCCACGTGGCACCACACCATTCATCCAGATGAATTCCATGTGTCATGATATGATTTTAACACTTGCCAACCCAGTGATAATGCCACTTGTACCTGCCATGTCAACCCATGCCAATTGTACCTACCATGTCAGCTTGTGCCACGTGTCACCCTTGTAGTGGTGCCACATGTCATGATCTGACTCGTCCACATATTCACCTGCCCACGTCAATGCCAACACACCCTACCACATCATCTATAAATTTGTATGACCTGTACAATCAATTTACATGTCAACATTGTACGGACAATACAGATTGTATAGTTAGCATCTTTTTTTGCATGTTTGATGAAATGAACAGACTACGATATATTTCGCATACAACCTTCGTTTGAGCCCATTCAAGTTGTGTTGGGTTTTTATTGACGAGACCTACACACACGTCCATTTTGAATCAATTCTAAGAACTTTGATTTTTAGGCCATCCTGGATCCATTTTGGTCTTGAGATCCAATTCTGGATCACACCTCCCCACTAAATACCTTTTGGTCCTCCAAAAGGTTACTGATCAGTCATCAAGTGTGGGATAGGCCACTCCACTTGTTCTCTGTCTTTAAACTCTGTCTTGTGCACCTGTCTCATCAAGATCAACTGTAAAACAATCATGATATTTGACATCATATTGTTAGCCACTTGTACTCTGTCACTTCTTATTGAAGCCACTATTATCCATGTTGACAACATTACTAATGATAACACAAAAAATATGACTGCAAATAAGATGATATGTTTGTACTACTTGCATGACATTAGTTTAGCTTGAAACAAAGTGTGATTGATCTTCCATTCTACAATCATCTCTTGTTCTTGCTTAAGATCTATTAATGGATTTGAAACAATTATAGGTGTGTTTCTTTCATGAGCTGCCTTTCTTAATTGTTCTAGTGTTTGAAGAGATTGATTTTCTTTAAAATGATGAGTATGTACCACATATTATTTTCCTACTTTGGTTAAGTGATATTGATTCTATTCCCTGTAGAAGATTTCTTTACGATCATATAAATAAGGACTGCTTAAGAACATTCCACATTCATTGAGTGGCACCACATCACATGTTACCTCATCCACAAACTTAGATGAAATTGCAAAATTTAATGTGCATTGCTTTGTTATGTGCAATTTGTGATTGTTGCTTATTATTTTGAGTGAGTAAGTCTTATGATGCATCTGAGTGTTTAATCTCAATTGTTTAACCAATTCCTATGAAATTAAGTTAGATCGAGATCCACTATCTATCAATGCATCGACCTTAGTATGCCTCATTATGACCCTTATGTGAAACAATTTACTTCTAGAATCAAATCCATCACCAATTTTACTTGTCAAACCAACCAATGAGACTTTAGATTCATCACCTGAATCTGATCCCAAGTCTGTTGGTTGTGTCGTTGCTGCAACTATTTGCCTCCCTTTCCTTTCTTGGAACGACTTCGGTCTCTTCTCAGGATGCAATTGCCAGCAATGGTCCTCATCATGACCTTCTCTCTTTAAATTCTTGCAAGAGGGTTTCTCTTCCTTTCTTTCCACTGAATTTTCCTTCCTGCCATTCCACTTCCTTTTGTCCTCTTTTCTCGAAGACAATTCCCCTGATACACCAACCCTTGTTTTCCTTGCCTCAATGTATGTTTCTTGAACTGAAACCTCATCAAGATTATTAGGTCCAAACATAAATACAATGTTACGAATATGTGCAGGTAAACCTCATATATACTTCATAAGAGTTTCTTAGGTATGTAAAGGAATATCTAACATCAATGCCATTTTACAAAATCCATTTGTGTATTCTTGCACTATTTTTCCTTTTCTTAGTTTAATACCTTTCCATTCAATTAAATATTTCTCTTTATAACCCAAAGGACATAATTTATATCTAAGTGCAGAAACAATAACTTTCCATGATGGAAATACATTACCCACTTGTTGCGTTCCATTTTGCAACTTTCTTTGTCATCAGATGAGTGTTGTGCCTGGAAGTATAAGCAATGCCAACTTGATTTGAGTTGCCTCATCCTTGATTTGTTGCACGTTGCAATAAACCTCCATCTTTATGACCCAGTTATCAAGTCTCTCTGCATTTACTTCACCATCATACATAGGTAATTCAAATTTCACATTAATCTTAAGTAAGGGAATTTCTTGTTTATGTTTACAAGAATTTTTTCTTGAAGTGGATTTAGAACTTGAACTTGAAGAATAAGAAGTTGATGGAGAAGAAGGAGGTGAAGGAGGAATTTGAGGAGGATCCTCTCCTTCTTCACTTTTGACCTTGAAAGATTCACCTAGATTCGGTCTTTTCTATTCCAAGTAATCCTCATACAAAACCTTCATCATCTCCAACATGGTGAAGAAACTATTTTGAAACTCTTTCTTCTCATGAGAAGGTCCCTCTTCCTATGCCATCTTCTCACTTTGAGAAGTTCTCTTTCTCAATCAAATCTCAGGATTCTCTTCAACAAGATCTCCTTCACCATGACTCAACTTTTCCCTGGTAATCATGCAAACTCAAAAGCCAACCGTCAACTAGCTCTGAAACCACTTGATCCAAAAATATATTTTAACGACAATGGTTGAGTTATTTTGCATGAGTTATTTTACCATTTAGGAAATTAATGAAAGATGAATAATTATAAATGAAACATGATAGCCATAGATAAATATACATATATGAACATAAGCATGAAGGACCGCAAACCATAACAAGAGAAGGTGATAACGTAGTTCGACAACCTCACCTACGTCTCCGATCCCTTTTATCGGTGGGTGAGGCTTTCTTATTTTTGTTCAAAGATTTATAAGTACATCATAACAGTTCCCAAAGGATTACATACTGATCTGGTCATGTTCTACCAGATCTCAATAACCCAACAAAATTGACGACACTGAAAACGGATGAACGAAGCTCCCAGAAATGGCCCGCAAAGGTGCTCTCCTCAATGGCTTCCCTGCATAAAAATGGCTTTGTCCCAAAAATTATTCATCATTTCTATGTTTTGAACCTCCTCCCATGGCTCCAAGAACCTCTGGTTTATATATTCTTTAATTTGGAAAAAAACTCCCAACTTCCCCCCTAGATATGGCCTCAAAAAGGGCCCAAGATCCTCCAAAAATGAAAAATATCTCTCAAAACTGCTGAAACAATCCATAAAAATCTTATAATATGGTAGAAAACCCACTTTTTCACTTAATTGAAGTGCAGCCCTGGATTTTTCGGGCTCCTGGAAATCTGGATTCCCTCCATGTGGCCCTAGACTAAGCGCATTGGTCCTTAGCCCCTTTGGTCCTAGCCCTTGGTCACAATTATGGTCATATGGCTTGGTTCTTAATACTCCACGCGTAAATATATGGTAAGACCTGGCCCTTCGTCAAGTGCCTTGTTCGATGGGCTACCCCAGTCGACCTAGTGCCAACCCTACACCTTTGTGCCAAAACAATATACCACGGGTCATATGAAAAATGGTCACGTGGAACGACGTAGGTGTCGGGGCTGGAAAATGGATCACGTGCCAACTATAAAGGATATAGCATACGGTCATATGTGATATGGTCACGTGATAGAATTTGGGGGCTGGGTTGATAAGAAAAGCACCAAAGTAATAACCGTGTGGGAACAGGTCATATGGTAGAGTCGCATGGTGTTGCGTTGGGGTTGGGCTAGGCCCCAACCCTTTAATCTGCCCGAAATTCAAACCTTTGCACTTTAAATATAAATTAGACACTATGGTTAATAGGTACTTCTGTGGGGGGCATGGTACCTCAGCCCTACCAAAGAATTTTCCACCCGGACCATAGGTCATGGGTTGGATTCCCGTTGAACCCAACTTTTTCCAATACAAACGAACCAATAAATGGGTGCCATGTGGTAGCACATGACCGGGCCACGTGGCACCACACCATTCACCTAGCTGAATTCCATGTGTCATGATGTGATTCACACACCTTCTAACCCAGTCAGCATGCCACTTGTACCTACCACGTCATCCCATGCCAACTGTATCTGCCACGTTAGCTCGTGCCACATGTCACCCTTGCAGTCGTGCTAGGTGTAACGATCTGACTCGTCAACATATTCACCTACCCACGTTAGCGCCAATGCACCCTGCCACATCATTTGTATGGTTGTATGACCTATACAGTTAGCTACCATGTCAGCATTGTATGAATTGTACGGACTATACAATCAACATCTTTTTTTTCCTTTTTGACGAAATGAACAAACCGCGATATCTTTCACATATGACATTTGTTTGAGCCCATTTAAGTTGCATTGGGTTGTATCAACACAGCCTATGCACATGTCCGTTTTGAAGCCATTCTGAGAACTTTGATTTTTAGGCCATCTTGGATCCATTTTGGTCCCATGAGCCAATTTTGGATCACACCTCCCCACGAAAGACATTTTGGTCCTCCAAAAGGTTACTGACCAGTCATCAAGTGTGGGATAGGCCACCCCACTTGTTCTCTGTCTTTAAACTTTGTCTTGTTCCCCTGTCTCATCAAGATCAACTGTAAAACAATCATGATAACTGACAAGATATTGTTAGACACTTGTACTCTGTCACATCTTACCAAAGCCACTATCATCCATGTTGACAACATTACTAATGATAGCATCATACATATGACTGCAAATAAGCTGATATGTTTGTAATACTTGCACGACATTAGCTTATCTTGAAGCAAAGTGTGATTGATATTCCATTCTACAATCATCTCTTGTTCTTGCTTAAGATCTATTACTTGATTTGAAACAATTATAGGTGTGTTGCTTGCATGATCCGCCTTTCTTAATTGTTCCATTGTTTGAAGAGATTGATTTTCTTTAAAATGATGAACATGTACCACATATTCTTTGTCTGCTTTGGTTAAGTGATATTGATTATGTTCCTTGTATAAGATTGTTTTGCAATCATGTAAATAAGGACTGCCTAAGACCATTCCACATTCATTGAGTGGCACCACATCACATGTTACCTCATCCATAGACTTATATGAAATTGCAAACTTTAATGTGCATTTCTTTGTTATGTAAAATTTGTGATTGTTGATTATCCATTTAAGTAAGGCTTATGATGCATCTGAGTGTTTAATCTCAATTGTTTAACCAATTCCTCTAAAATTAAGTTAGATCGAGATCCACTATCTATCAATGTGTCGACCTTAGTATGCCTCATTGTGATACTTATGTGAAACAATTTACTTCTAGCATCAAATCCATCACCAATTTTACTTGTCAAACCAACTGTTGGAGGCAGGCCAAAGTGAAAAAGAAGGGCTATTTTTGGAAAGAAAGAATGCACGAGGAAAGAGACAGCTGGATCAAAGAACAACATGCGTGCATGTAGGGAATACATAACAACCGTAGGGTTAGGGTTTTTCTAATGTATTGTAATAGATGAAGAGCCAAAAATGTATAAATATAGATACTTAGGTATCATAAGCGGTTCGGTTTTTGTTCATTAGAGAGACTAGTCATTATTATAACGAGAAGTATTGTAGTGAGATGATATGGAATTTTTTGTTGTATGACCTATTTTTGTAAGATGTTGAGATAGAGAGGATGGAAGAGGGTAGATCTTAAGGGTTAGATTGTAGGCCAAGGAGCCTAGTGCGATCTAGTCCACCTCATATAGATCTTACCTGACTGAGGAGAATTGTAAAGTGCGCAACAATGTAGTACCAGAGCGACTATAATAAAATAGATGAGAGCCAAATCTTTGTGGATGTAGCTCAGAAGGCAGTGAACCATGGTAACATTTGTGTTATGTGATGAATGCATGCATATCTTTATTGTCTTCAGTAGTTATTGTTATTCTTAATGAATGAGTTGTTATATTTCTTGCTTATTCTCAAATGACATTATATTGTGGTTACAAGTTATAATATCGGCTCAATATATAGTTCTCATATCTCACACTCAATCCTAGGCTGTAAACACATGAGTCTTGCAACCACCCATTAAAGCTATCTCGTGTGAGACAACGCAGGGCACTCTGTGCGTTGTGTTTCCTTCTGGTTTACCAGGAGGGCCGATAGTTTTAGAGGCTTTGTTGGAAACCTAAAAAAACATGAATCCTAGGTCAATACAAACTCAGACATAATAGAATAGTAACCAACAAATGGTTCTATTTCCGTTGGTAGGAACAAGAGAGAATTGAGTAGATGAGATAGTTTGAGCAAGAGAAAAGTAAAGAAGAGAAGACAACAATGAGCTACTAGAAGGGGATGTTGAGACCATGGAATCCCACAAAATAAGAGATCGAAACTTGGTTGAGAACCAAAGAGCTGGAGTTTTCATAGAAAGATAACAGAAACCCTAGCGTAACACCTTGCAAATATCTTGAGAAATACATGTTTACTTATTTACACGAAGTCTTTTTCTGTGATTTTCCACACTTATTGCAGGAGTGGATACTAAGGTTGAAGGATAACCATGAAATGAACTAGATTCTCTAGCTCAAGTGGACCCCAGTACAGATTGAGCAGTTACAGAAAGTGAGCAACAAATTCACCCTCCCAGTAAATTTTTGGCTTGACAGTATTATGGCAGGTTTTATAACAGAGTTTGCAATAGACACAATGAAGTCATACAACGCAGTGGAACAAGAGTTTCGATCATTGTATACTTCTATTAAAATACTTCCATATAACAAAGGGGTAATGACAATGGATTCAGACAACAAAAATTACCTGCGTGCATGGGGGAAGGGGGGAAGCACTGACATAAATGTTGGTTGTGGAGCCTTATTATATTCCTTATTCAGAGGTCTTTTGTTTTCATCTATGTTTATACCCCATGAAGTATTTACACCCCAGAAGTATGTACGGTCTTCCATGCGGGGGAGTGCATAGGGGGGTTACACCCTCTGCAGGGTCTGAGGGAAAGCGGGCCCCCGGTGGGGGTTCGGGGGCAACGTCCCTAGATGGGGGTTCGGGGGAGAAGCCCCCAAATGAAATTTTTCCTTGTAAATGTATATTGTAATTTCATTGTAAATCTAGACCGTTCATTATAAGGTCGTAGATCTAACAATAGAAATTGTGTTAGGGTTTTTTTTTCCCTAGAAGGCAACCCTATGTTATGAGGGAAATGCATTGCGGCTATGCATGATGGTGAATATTGTGTTTTGAGATAGGATATTGTGAGAGAAATAAGATGAAGTTACAACAAGTTTGTTGTAGGTTGTATCCCTTCATTTGTTGGATAATATTGAAGGAAGGACCTGGAAATTTCTTTGGTGGACGTAGCCCACATTGGGTGAACCATGCAAATCTTTGTCTCTATTGTATTGTGTATCTTCTGTGTTTTGTTTCTGCATTTGTTTTATTTTATTACTCCATGGTCCTATTTTTCTAAAAATTGGTATAAGAGTGAAAGGTAACTCGCAGGAAAGGAGGGTTCCTAGTTCAAGTGGGAGCAATGGCGGAAGATGTAAAGTTTAGGGTAGAGAAATTTAACGGCCAAAACTACCAGTTATGGAAGATGCAGATGGAAGATTATTTGTATCAAAAGGATTTATTCCTACCATTGGTAGGAGTAGCAAAGGAGATGACGACCATGAAGGACAAATAATGGGAGATTCTTGATAGAAAGTCTCTAGGAACGATATGGCTGAGCCTGGCAGCGTCGATGGATTTCAATATTTCAAAAGAAAAGACAACGAAGGATTTGATGGACGCATTGGCTAAATTGTATGAAAAACCCTCGATGTCCAATAAGGTATTTCTAATGAAAATATTATTTAATATGAAGATGTCAGAAGGTGGGTCTGTTGCAGATCATTTAAATCATTTTAATACGGTTACTAATCAACTAAGTTCTGTAAAAGTGGACTTTGATGATGAGGTCAGGGATCTTCTAATCTTGTGCTCATTTCCAGAAAGTGAGAATGGCTTGGTCATGGTTGTAAGTAACTTTGTCTTTTTTTCAAATACTTTAAAATTTGATGATGTTGTTGGTCTTATCCTTAGTGAGGAAATGCGACAGAAAAGAGTAGGTGAGACATCAGGTAATACATTGAACATGGATAACAAGGGAAGACAAAAGGATATAGAAAAGGTCCCAAGGAATCGTGGGAATTCTAGGAAGGGCAGATCCAAATCCAGACTTAGAAATATAGAAGTGCTGGAATTATGGGAAGAAAGGACATTTGAAGAAAGACTGCAGAGCTCCAAAGAAACAAAGAGATAGACAACATGAGAGAAATTAGGAAGCAAATGTAACAGGTGATGCATTACAAGATGCTTTGATTCTTTCTGTAGATAATATTTTTGAGTCTTGGGTAGTAGATTCAGGGGTTTCATTTCATGCCATACCCCATAGGTAACATTTTCTAGATTATGTTCGAGATGATTTTGGACAGGTTCATTTGGGTGATGATGCACCATGAAAAATTGTTGGATTGGGAAAGGTAAAAATAAATTAACACAATGGAAACAAATGGTTGTTGAAAGTGGTAAGACATGTTCTATATTTAAGGAAAAATCTAATTTCAATAGGGCAGTTGGAAAGTAAAGGTTGTATATCCATATTTATAGATAAGATGTGGAAGGTCATCAAAGGATCATTGGTGATAGAAAAAGGAGATAAGGTAGGTACATTGTATTTATGTACTGGTAATACTGAAT
>ML840644.1:12229-23533 GCA_009831015.1 Picea engelmannii | reverse complement strand
GGGTTTACAAGTTGAAGGAAGAAGATGGAGGAATGAAGCGATACAAGGCTAGACTTGTTGTAAAGGGGTTTTCACAAAAGAAAGGTATAGATTTTGATGAAATGTTTTCTCCTGTTGTTAAAATGACTTCAATTAGGACTATTTTAAGTCTTGTGGCAATAGAAGATTTTCATCTTGAACAATTATATGTTAAAACAACTTTTCTCCATGGGGGTTTGGAGGAAGAGATTTATATGCAACAGTCACAGGGGTATGAGGTCAAATGGAAGGAGAATTTGGTATGTAGGTTGAATAAGAGCTTGTATGGCCTAAAGCAAGCTCCAAGGCAATGGTGTTTGAAGTTTGACAGGTTTATGACAGAACATGGTGATAGTAGATGTCATTCTAATCACTATGTTTATTTCAAAAAGACAGAAAATGGAAGCTATATTATCTTTCTATTGTATGTAGATGACATGATTATTGGAGGGTCTAATATCCAGGGTATAAATGTGCTCAAGAAGAAATTATCTAATTCATTTGCGATGAAGGATTTGGGTGCTGCAAAGAAAATCCTTGGTATGAGAATAACAAGAGAGAGGCAAAATCACAAATTGACATTGTCTCAGGGTGAGTACATAGAGAAGGTGTTGGAGAGGTTTAGAATGCATAATGAAAAACCAATTAGTACACCTTTAGCCATCCATTTCAAATTAACTAAGGAAATGTGTCCCAAGACACAGGAGGAGATAAAATACATGTCTAGGGTCCCTTATTCTTCAATAGTTGGTAGCTTGATGTATGCAATGGTTTGTAGAAGACCAAATATTGCACATGCAGTGGGAGTTGTGAGAAGGTATATGAACAATCCAGGTAAAGAACATTGGGAGGTATTAAGGTGGATTCTCAGGTATTTGAGAGGTACTGCTACTCATGCATTATGTTTTAGAGGTTCAAACACTTTTCTACAGGGATATGTTGATTCAGATATGGTAGGTGATAAAGACAGCAGGAGGAGCACCACAGGGTATGTTTTTACTATAAGTGGAACAATAGTAAGTTGGATTTCAAAACTGCAAAAGGTTGTTTCACTTTCAACATAAGAGGTAGAGTATGTTGCTGCTACAGAGGCTAGTAAAGAGATGATTTGGTTACAGAGGTTTATGGAGGAATTGGTAAAGAAGCAGTAGAATAGTAGGTTTTACTGTGACAGTGAGAGTGCCATTCATATTGCAAAGAACTAAGCCTTCCATTCAAATACTAAGCATATACAGTTGAGTTACCACTTCATAGGATCCACCTTGGAAGATGGACATTTGAAGTTGGAAAAGATACATACTAGCCAGAATCCTGTAGACATGTTAACAAAGGGACTAACTAGGGAGAACCTGAGTTCCTGCTTAGTTTCAGTTGGTCTTCAAGAATGAAGATGAAGATGAGAAATTTTTCAGGTCCAATAAGGTTCAGAGTCCGACATATACAACAGCGGTGGATTTGTTGAGATCAGTCTCCAAGTGGAAGATTGTTGGTTGTGGAGCCTGATTATCTTCCTGATTCAGAGGTGTTTTGTTTTCAACCATGTTTATACCCCATGAAGTATTTACACCCCATAAGTATGTACTCTCTTCCACATGGGGGAGTGTAGAGGGGCGTTACCCCCTCTGCGGGGTCTGGGGGAAAACGGGCCCTCGAAGGAAAAATTTCCTTGTAAATCTGAACCATTCATTATAAGGTCGTAGATCTAATGGTAGAAGTTATGTTAGGGTTTGTTTTTCCCTAGAAGGCAACCCTCTGTTATGAGGGAAATGCATTGCGGCTATGCATGATGGCGAATATTGTATTCTGAGACAGGAGACTGTGAGAGAAAGAAGAGGAAGTTACAACGGGGTTGTTGTAGGTTGTATCCCTTCATTTGCTGGATAATAATAAAGGAAAGACCTGGTAATTTCTTTGGTTGATGTAGCCCACACTGGGTGAACCACATAAATCTGTGTCTCTATTGTATTGTGTATCTTTTGTGTTTTGTTTCCACATTTGTTTTATTTTATTGCTCCTGATGGGTGTTATATATGCACTAAAAACAAACTAAAAACCCTCAATTAAATGGTCAACCTAGGGTAATTAAATTTAGAGTTGTAGAAAAATATATGCCAAGGTAGAAGGGTTGGTAGTTGTATAGTCTAACTAAGGAAGTGGTTATCTAAGGGCTAATCTATTCAAGCAAGGCTAAAACCCTACTAAGTAACTTTAAATTAGGTAACCTAAGTACTTTTGGACCAAGGATCGATGGATAGTTCTAATAAAACAAGTGAAAACCCTACTTGAAGCAAAACTAGTTCAACTATAACAATAAGCAAAAGCAACTATTTAAGGATAATAAACAAATAGCAGAAGCAAACTACTTTAACTAGTCTATTTGAATTCAATAAACAAATATCTTGTGAAATAAAGTAAATAAACAAGAAACTATACTATCAAAGCAAGAATAGAGAAGTAGGCAACTAACCTATTAAAGCAAGTAAACAACTAACTCACCTAGGATAACTTCTACTACAAATAAACTAATTAAGACTACTCAATAAGAAACTAACTAAGATAAAAGACAATTGAACTCTATTCTTAATACAACTATCTCTAATTCATAAAAGGAAGTCTACCTAATTGAAAGAAAAGAGTAACTAACGAATAACCTTTAATCAATAAGCAAACTGCTCTTTAATCTACCAAAGAAAAAGACTATCTTTTAACCTATGAAAGCTCAAATATAGTGTTGATGATTTTGTGAATGTTTCTGGTGTCTTATAATATCACGATGACAATTGACAACGAAGGATAATTCAAGAGGGATAAACTCAATATTGATTTCAATAGAAAAGTGAAATGTGTGAATTAAGCAATCCAGTGAGAACTTAGCCATTATGGAAAAAACATTAATTACCCTGCAAATTCATGTGATTATTACTCATGCAATAACCATCAACAACATAACGAGATTATAATTGTACTCTATGCTTTGTAAGAAAAACTAATAACTAAATTTCAACCATTAACTAAAAACTGGAATTGCAACCTAAATCTAAGAAAGAAATTGCATAAGGTAAAGCTAAGCTAGACCTATTTCAGCAATTCAAATTGCAAAAAGGAAAATGCTTGTAAATAGAAATTAAACATGATTCTAGCATATAGCAAGTAGATTAATGAGAAAATTAATTAACAACTAGTTAAGAAAAATCTAAATAACAACTGAATAATCAATCTACAAATGAAAACTAGAACTAATACTATACATCCATCGAAGCCTCGTTAAAGAAAACATAAACTAAAATTTTGTTCTACTTTGTTTCAAACTCTATTTTAAACTTGATTTTAAAAGAATAAATAAAATACAATATAATATTTAATCACACACAGGGTTAGTGTATAAGTTTGCAAACTTGTTCCTACTAACTACAAGTCAGTGCATATTAACAAAAGCCTTCATACTAACCCGCAAAAGAGAACTCACACAGTTAAACTATAACAACAAATTATATGACAAAGAAACAAAATAGCAATTCATGTACAGGAAATAAAATAAAAGATATCTAAACTATGAAATTCATAAATAACACATAGAAAAGTTACCAGACTGCTGGTGGGCCCCCGAACAAGTCGTGTTCACTTCTCAAAGGCACACCATTAACTCAACAAATCGATTTCACCATTAAAACTCAAAAACACAGTCTTATATAATTCTAGCAAATGAAAATGACAAAACAGAAGAAGATCGTGTTTGTCTCTAACACACTACTTCTTCTCCTGTTTAACTATTGTATGACCACCACGATGGTATTTATAGGATTTATAGACTAAGAGTTCTACCATTGGAGGGTCGAACCTCTTCTAAAAATAGTAAATTACATTAATGGTGCCCTAATTTCCTAAATGGAGCGAGCCAATAATCGCCCTGCTTAACAACCCAAACTGAGTTTTCAAGAGTTCAGTAGCTAGAGGGGTAAAGCACAAGAAAAACCCATGTTCTTGATTCTCCCATCATTGGCTACCAATACCATAGCTGCCAAATCACCCATCATTTTTTTGCAGGACGGAGTGCCAGACGGAGTGTCAAAATGGGTACCAGATTGAGTACTGGATGGAGTGCTGGAAGCAAAAACATGATGCGTTTTTGCCCTGTAACACCAAAAAATTTGAATTATATCTCTAGAAACATAAAATCATACTGAATCATACTCAAAATAATCATAAAACATGAATTAGGCATACCTTGTGTGGATCATAGCGTTTTGGCACAAAATCCCTTCAAAAATTTCTCCAAAACATGAAAGCGCATATATACATTTGGCAAAAGTATCTAATAAACGTCATAAAACTGATCATATCTCAGGCCCAACATTACCCCCACACTTACGATTTTTCAGGTCCCACTGCAAACAAAAAGAAATTACCCCTCATGATTAATATTGCCGAGGATGATCATCTTTGGAAGATTCTCCTTCTTACCATGAAGACTTTGCCTTATGCCTCTTGTGTTGCTTCAGTTGTGCTCTGAGGCTACAGTCAGATTTGGTCATCTCATCAACCAACCGTTGAAGGGAGTTTACCTTTTCTTGGAGGACTACATTATCATGATGAAGGTGCATGTCTATTGTCTTCCTCTCCTCCAACTGTTGGAGGAGATGAGAATTCTCTTTTTGTAGCTTCTCAATGGCTGGGGCAGAATCAATGATCTTGGAGGAAGGCTTATATCCTTTGAGATATGTGGACAATCTATCATTCTTAGGATCTAGAATAGGAATGGGTGAAGTAGGAGTAATAGGGGATTGATAGGGAGAGGTAGGCTCTGAATTTGTCTTTCTTTGTGGCTCTATTCCATCCACAAAAACTTCCCTAAATCTCTTGTGATGACTCTCAAGATTGGAGGACACTTGGATAGGTTCTGAAGCAGGCAGGGGTTTTGCATAAGGTTTTGTTCTTATTCTCCATCTATTTTTTTGAAAGGGTCCTTTACTAAATCGATTGACTCCCATCCTATTTTTGGGAACTAAAGGAAGGTCTTGTTGAATCACTTCTTGGATACTTTTAGGTGTGGGATCAATAGATATTGAAGGCATCGAGGGGTTAACAATAGGATTCTTTTGATCTTTACTCTTGGTCTTTTTACCAGATGAGGAAGCAGGGGTTTCAATAAGATTCTTGTATTGTTTCGGTAAGGAAATGGTTTGTGCAAGGGGATTTGGAGTTCTTGGAGAGTGGGGTTTGGATGGAGAGATAGTCCTTTGGCCAAGTGGTTGTCTATTGGTATTAATTGTCAAGTGAGGGTTTTCAAATTGATAGATAAATGCATCCCAAGTTTTCCCCTGTTTCTATAATTTGGATAGAACAAGGAGCTTGATTAAGCCATGTTGAAAGAGGCTATTGTGAAGGTTAGTTACATTTTTCCTCACTTGAGAGGACATTTTCTCCAAGATCTTTAGAAAGTAGAAGGGAAAATTCAAAGGTTTGTTGAACTGAAATTGAGCTAGCAATCTGAAATGACAGGCTTTGAAAGTGGAATATCTACCTTCGCATTTGATCAACCTAGTGATGAAAATGAGAGGGTTGATAAATTCCACCTTTATCCATTCCCTGGAATATCCTTTTGCTCCTGAGATGTTATGAAATTTGGGCTTAAAAACCTTGTTATAACTTGAGCGCAACAGCTGGTGGTTTTTGAACCATCTATCTCTCATTCTTAGAAGCTTCGTGGCTGCAGAAATGGACTCTTATGATACCTCAAAGTAAAGAGACCCAATGCGCGTTGTCTTCCCATCGAATCTGAGGGAAAATTGCATGGAGAGGCCATCATCGTGGCCCTGCAAGTTAGATAAAAACGACCCCCATCCTATGCGCAAAAGCACCTCTCTGAATTGTGCAAATTCAGGAATGTAAGAAAGATCTACATAGGAAGAGGGTTCATACCTCTTGGGCATTGTGATGAGGTGAAGATATGGACAAAGGCGAAATTCACCAAGAGAGGGTGCAATCGGGCAAAGGGATGGCACAAATTGAGCACGAGCCAAACACGATTTGAATAGGGGAAGAAATGGCAGAGGCTGAGTGTGATTTCTTAACACAGGGAAAGGAAAATGGCAAAGTGAATTGGGATAATAGGTTACCCAACCTGTATTTAAATGTGCCCATGGTGGAATTGGTTGCACACATGCACGCACGAGTTTCCATGTGTGGGAAATTTTGAATTCAAAGGCACGTTTTTGGGGGAAAACTTAATGATGCACAGTTAGATCAATTTCCAAGTCTTTTGACTTGGACATTTGATCGCGAACGTGTCTAAAGTTTGCATCCTCACTCTCAATTGCCTGCAACCAATTCAATTAAATTTCATTGATTCTTGGTTACCTGGAATTATGGAAACTTACTGGTGTGTAATGCATATGGCACTTCATTTGGCACCTCATACGACACTTCATACGACACCTAATATGACACTTCATATGACACCTCTGTGTTAAATTCATTTTTACCTCCTGTAATGGATAGTTTGCAATATTGACATGATTTCGACAGTCACAGTGGTTAAGAGTAGAGGCAAAATCCTCCTTTGTTGTTGATTTTTCCACCATGCTCAATCAATCCACTTTCATAGGGCATGTAATGTCAAAAACCTATAATGAACATGTTATAGCAAGCATAAGACATGTAATGTAAAACCTACAATGTACATCTTGTAATGAGAAATAAACCGATAAAAGTGGTCTGTTAAGTATATGTTCAACAATTTATAGCACACAGGAGTTTAGTACTTCAAAAATAAAATGACTATTAATGTAATAAACTATATCATGGAAATAATACAAAAATTCTTGCAAAGATTTATTTCTCCAAGAAATGATCATTCGTCAGCTCATGAACCCCTCCCCCACACCTAAGTGTTGTGACACCTCACAATCAAAAGTATAGGAAACCAGTCAGTTCCCCCAATAGTTAGAGATTTATAGTATGTCAAGTGTAAATATAAATTTCACATATTGATCTGACGAGACGGTTAGAAGATGGCCCCACCTATAGGATAAGATATCCCATATATAGATAAGAAGAGGTAGGCAAGAGAGTTTCAAGATAGACTTAGAGTTAGTTCCCAATGGAAAGTTGATGAAGTTCATTAACCTTATCTTAAGAATACATACTTCATGTCATATTTGTCTACAAGTAATGTCATACATTAGGACAATTTTAAATTTATTATTTATTTTTGTCATATTACCATCCTCGCTAGGTAGAGTGCCTCGATGCCGACAAGCCTGTTTAGTACTCCGACGGGTTTACCTAGTCATACCACAAGACGGTACCTGCTACCAGCAGACCTGTTCAGTATCCCGATGGGTTAACCTCTTACACTCTCAGAGATTGACCCTCCATCTTTTAAGATTTTAGTATAAGACTTCTTTATGCAAGAAGATGGGGAGACGGCTCTGAAAACACATTTTTCTTTGTTTTTCAATTGGGATGGTATTTATGTTAGAGGATGACTTTTCGTCATATTACTTAGTGATTGTCCTGATGTAAGGGGTACTTAAGAGGACGTGGCCTATCTAGAGATATGATATAATCAAGATATTTAGTGTGTAGTGGATGGTACCATTGAGAAAGAACAGAAAGGTATCTCTAGGCTCAACTCACTTTCTTCTTCTATAGTTATTGTGATGTTTCCATGACTAACCTCTAATTAGACCTCCTTGTTACTCTTTGATAAAGACACTTTACTCACTTACTCAGGTTTCTTGGAAAAACTGTATGAGAGACCTATAGGCTTGATAGTTATGGTATCACTTCCTTATACAGTGGTGAAGAGTTTCAAGAGCAACTTCTTTAGAATGCCTTAAGAAAATGATTTTTTTTGAAAAAATATGGCTAATTACAGTAAGTCAATATTCATTTGATGCTTAGCAGACAACAAAATTCAAGTGTAATAATGTTTTGAAATATTTCCTTGAAGTTGTCTACTCCTGGTGAAATAAATACTTACAGAAACCTATAGAATTGCCTTATTAACAAAATTCAAAAAACACTATTTACATATGTACAGTAGAAAATTCAGAAAAATTTTCAATAACAAGGGGGGAATTCCCCATCTACTAAGGCCAATGCCTTGTCCATTGACATGACCTATAGAAAATCCTCTTTGGAAATGGGCTTATGATAAAATTTGAGTAGGTGTCCATTTACTACAAAGGAGACTTGTCCATCGTCAATTGTTTTAATTTTTACAGCTCCATTGTCATATACAGTGTCTACCTCGTGAGGGCCCAACCACCGAGTGGTGAGTTTTCCTTTGAAGGTTTTGAATCAGGAATCAAACAACATAGCCCAATCACTAGGTTGGAAGTGTTTCTTCTTAATAAACTTGTCATGCCACTTGCTCCTCTGGTTTTGGACTAATATTGTCCGTTGGATGGCATCTTGCCTGATTTCATCCAACTCATTCAATTTTAGGGCTCATTGCTTCTGAGCCTCATCTAAGTTTAATCCCAATTCTGCGGCAATACAAAAGGTCCTTACTTGGAATTATATTGGTAGAAGTACTTGTTTCCCATACACTAGCTCATAATGGGTATGCCCAGTGGTGTTTCTCCAGGTGGTCCAATATGCCCACAAAGCCTCTGGGAGCCTATCAGCCCAATCCTGATGATGTAATTGAATAGTCTTGGTCAATATGGCTTCCAAAATTTTGTTTTTAGATTCTACCTGACCATTAATTTGCGGGTGATATGGAGAATATTTATAGTGTTTAATCCCATATTTCTCTGTTACCTCTCTCATCAGCTTGGAAGTGAATTGAGTGCCTTGGTCTATAACAATTTCAAGGGGGAAACCTAAGTGGGTAAATATGTCTTCATAGATGAATTTGACAACATACTTTTTTGTAGCCCTAAATAGGGCTTTTGCATCTACCCACTTGGTGACATGGTCCGTACAAACCAAAATATAGTTCTTTTTACGAGAGATTGGTGAAATTGGTCCTATAAAGTCATGGGCCCATTTTTCGAAGGGTTCTATCATAACTTGGGAATGCAAAGTAATTTCGTCAGTTGATGTAGGTCTTCCTATCCTTTGGCAACTATCACAACTTCTCACATACTTGGCAACATATTTGAAAATGTTAGGCCAATAATAACCTGAATGTAACACCTTATATGTTGTACGTTTGTCAGAAAAATGGCCACCACATGGTCCATCATGACAACTTCGTAGTATTTCTGGTACCTCATCCTCTCGGACACATCTACGAATAATAAAATCAGGACCTGTGCAAAAACGGTCACGACCAATCCAAGAGTAATTATCACTCTGTGTAATAATTTTCATCTTTTCAAGAGGTGACAAATGAGACGGTAACTTCCTAGTAGCCAGATATTTTTCCATATCTGCAAACCAGGGGTATTGATAGAAAGGGAAAAGAGGTGCTCATCTAGGAAACTATCATCTATAGGGATATCATCATCCTCATTTTTTATTTGTGAAAGAAAATCAGCTACTACATTATCCTTTCCAAGTCGGTCAAGCATCGTGATATTAAATTCTTGCAATAACAGGATCCACCTAGTCACTCAACCATTAGTTATGGGGTTTTTCATGAGAAATATAATGGTGAAATGATATGTATGTATGAATACTTCGTAACCTGTAATGTAATGAAGAAACTTGTTGATAGCATGAACAACTGCCAAGAATTCCTTCTCAGTAACTGCGTAGTTTAACTTGGCAGGGGATAAGTTCTTTCTCACAAAATAAATGGCATATGATTAATGGTCCTATTTCTTCCCTAATACCCCTCCTATTGCGGTGTCGGAGGCATCAGTGTATATATGAAATGGGAGAGTCCAATTGGGCCCTCTAAGAACTGGTGCCAATGTTACACATTATTTTCTTCATCCCTATGACCATTAATGATGTAAACCTATATGTTTCCTCTAGAGGGGTCAGTGGCCCGAGTTCTTGAAGAAAGAAGAGAGAAGAATGTTTCTTGAGAAAAGAAGTTGCATTCTCCTTTGTAAAAACCCTATTAAAGAGGATGTTCGTAGGTTGCTATATAGGCAGGGTGAGAGAATTCTTGATTCTTGCAGGCTACACCATAGCTGGGTTGCGAGAGGTTTGCAGGTTTCACTATAAGCAGGGTGCGAGAATGCTCATACGTGGGAAAAATGAACATCTTCTCAATGCTTCTAGAAGGAGAAACTTCCATGGTGAGGTGGCATCCGAATGGTTTGGATCTTACTCGCTTTCATGATTTAGTGGGATCATCCTAACCTCTTCACCTTATCCTATTCAACTTATAAAAGGAGAGGAGCTCTCATGGAGAAAGTTATCTTTTGGAGATTTTTTGGATTAGCTTGGATTGGATTGAGCTTTGGAGATTGTTAGCTTGGCTAGATGAGCCATTTTGTCAAGATAGATTGTGAATATTATCAGATCTATTCTCTCAGAATTCTTGTAGTGTAAGTCTATGGGGAACAAAGGACAGTTGGAAGGGACCTTATGACATCAAGGCCATGGTTGTATTCTCTCTTTCACATTTAATATGATACAGTAATACTATTCTTTCCTATAAAGCTTGTTGTGTTTTATTGTCTGATTTCTTGATCACATACATAGGTTTATATTGATTTTATACTATTACTATCACTTGGTTGGTTGCGTTCTTTTGCAGGATCATCATTGTATGAGTGTTGGAACAGAGCTAGGATGGTGATAGTGAGAGGAAGTGATGTTTAAACAGTATGTCACCTATCCCTCTTTAGTTATTAAATTCAATATTTAAAACTTAAGGAAAGCATCATGTTTTGGTGTGTTTTGTTCTAGATCTAGGTGGATCTAGGGAGATCAGTTAGTGTCTGCACCTACCGATTTATCCGATAACAAAATTGGCAACTCCACTGGGGAACATATTGTTTCCTAGTTAGTCTAGTTTCCCTTGATTTGATTGCTTGTTTTCTAGTTTCCGAGTCTGTGGGAGATCCATCCAGACTCTTTGGATGTGAAAGTTCACTTATACTCTTTTGTCCTTTTCCAAATTCTCTTTGATTTCAAGCAGTCTCACACTGTATTGGTCTACAGCCTGCGAAAACCCCTCAGTTTCACACCCCACTATGTAATCCAGTGCGACATGTTCGCACCCTACCTGTGTCCAGCCTGCGAACTCTACTGATTTTCGCACTGCACCCTATAGCTAGGCTGTGAACACATTTGAAATTTTTGTTTGGAATTAGGCTTTCCTATCTTTTGATGCCCAATTTTTCTTTGATTAGTTGGATTGAACTTTTGGAGCCT
>ML840643.1:36503-65495 GCA_009831015.1 Picea engelmannii | reverse complement strand
AGTAAGTAGTATAAGGCCTTGAATTCCCCTCGGTTATTTATTTCTCTTCATATATTATTGACCTGAAATCTATGTGTCTCTAAAAGATATAGAGTGAATTCAATCTCATTGGTAGAGTCTAGGCCTTGACAAGCCCCATCGAAGTATCCCCAAGCAAAGGACTTGTCCACATATACCTCCAATAGAATTATCTATGGTTTAAACTTTGGAATAACCTTATAATATGGAAATAAAGCATTAACCTAGGCAACTACATAAAATTTGGGCATAGTCATCTCTTCAAACAAAATAGAGTTTCTATCTATCCATATTCCTCACAAAACCATAAATGGGATTGCCCTGAAGCACTTTATATCTTTCTGAGTAAACCAGACATTAATGCATGTATCTATGGATTCACATTTCCAATGGTTTTAGATACCTAAAATCTCTACCACCTCAACCCAGACTTTCTGAGAAAAATCACAATGCAAGAACAAGTGTGAAATGTTTTCCTCACTACACTTGCAAAGTAAACAAGTAGTTGGACCTGCTCTATTTCTCTTTTGGAAGGCTTCCCATGTTAAAAGTTTTATTGTTCAATATGGGTCACATAAAAATGTATACTTGAGAGGGGCCTTAACTTTCCAAATATTTTGCCACCACCATTTGACAACACCTAGTCCTAATCCAAAAAGAGATGAGTATTTAAGACTAGGGGTGTAATTCCCCCTTGCTCCATTTAGAGCCCAGATTAATTTGTCCTAGGAATTGTTCAATCTTATATGCGCCTTATTGAGTTATGCTCAAATGTGATCCCACCTTTGGGCCAAATTTCCTTTGAGACCAAGATCAAGTTCCTTTCTCCAACCTTGAGACCACAGGGATGTGTCATCGGTTGTCAACCAAATTAAGTGTACATCTATCGATGACATGTAGGTGATGTATGATTTCATTAGGGAGGAATATGTCTCTACCACACCCCATTATTGCATCTACCCCCACTCTTACTTATGATCCATATCCCACTCCCCATGCTAGATACAAGCATGTGACTGGGAAGGATAGTGTAATTGCCTCCACTGGTTGGATACATTCACTATACTCTTCCTTTCCTTTCTAATCCGATCTATGAGAGTTCTTGGAGCAATGTATTTATGTATAATAGTCATTTTCCACGTTCTCTCCTTTGTGATAGCATTCCATAATGATTTTGATGTCAAAGATTTACCAAATAGATGTAGGTTCTTTAGCTCCCATCCCCCCATGGATTTTGGAGTTGCAATCCTCTGCCACTTAACTAGATGATTCCCTTTGTAATCACTACTCCCTTTCCATAGATAATTAAAATAAAACTTCTTGATTTTTTCAAGAATACCTATGGGCATATGAGCTAGGGTGTGCTAGTATATTGGAATACTTTCCAGCATTGAATTTATAAAAAACAATCTACCTCCCCTAGAGAGCCACCTGTTGCATCAAAAAGAGACGTGTTTTCAATTTTAGACAATAGCTAGTACCAAACTACCTTTCCATAACAGTTAGGATTAAGAGTAAATTGTAGATATTTAACCCCTTATTTCATGTCCAAGTGTTGAAAAAGAAGCAATCCTCCAATACCCAAACGTTGAATGCCTTACAAACCAACTATATAAACTATAAACTTATACTCATTTATGTCCATGCTTGTAGTGTTATTGTAAAGCTATAAAATGTTCTTGAAACACTGACCCTCTCTTTCTGATCCAAAACAGAACAATAGAACATCATTTATGAACAATAAGTGTGTGAGTGCCTCAGATCTTCCTATTCTCACACCTTTGATTCTCCTCACTCTCCTAGCTTCACTAATGGCTCTACTTAATCCCTTTGATACCAAAATAAAGAGGTAGGGTGAGAGTGGCCATCCCTATCTAATCCCCCTTGAAGACTTAACGAAGTTTAATGTTGCACCATTAATCAATGCTACAAATGAAACAATAGTCACACATCCCATAATCCACTTGACCAAGGGAAGTGAGAACCCTATGTGAATTAAGAGTAGGTGAAGGTACAACCATGAGACCATATCATACACCTTAGAAAGGTCTAACTTGATCACTGGTGTTGGAATATGTAAAGTTTTGATAATGTGTAGTCCCTCTTGTGATGATCCTATAGCCTCATGTTTTTGGCACCCTTCCAAGAACCCAAACTACTCACGAGAGATAACTTCTGAGAGGATAGTCTTTAGTCTAACTGCAATGACCTTGGAAATAATTTTGTAAATGTAGTTGCATAGGGATATAGGCCTAAAGCCATCAAAAGTCTCATGAAAATCCACTTTTGGGATAAGAGTAATAAAAGTGGAATTAAAAGATATAGGTGTTAAAATATCTCCTACTCAACATCCGACTGTTAATTCCAAATAAATCACTTATTGAATTAAATAGCAACTGGGTAATCAACTTGACATGCAACAGAAGCATAAACAAGGAAACCAAAATCAACAAGACATGAACACCAATGTTTTTGGGTATAAACCCCTAGAAAAACCTTGGAGGGAAAACTGGTACTGATAATGATTTTATTAGGCTAAAGTTGGAGCTTTTGTAACATGGATAATGGCCCATTGAGAGAAATACAACTGCAGACAAACCTAGCAAAGCCTGACCTGTTGTTTGAACCAGAACTGCATGCTTTTTGAGGTGTACACGACTTTTCTTCAGCAAACCTACATATGTATGTGACTATCTCCACTAAAACCTGTGTACATGTATGAAAATCTTGTACGAAAACTTTGTACAATGTGACACTCTCCTATGGCTTCCTCCGACTAAAACCCACATGTGTTACCTCCGTTCTCTCTTCCTCTTTGACCTGATCTCTAGATGAAAGTCTTTCTTCACCTATCCAAGATCTTGAACCACAATCCTTGATGATCCAATCCTCTCGAAAGTAAATCCTCTACTCTCAAGAATCTCAAGTATCAAGTGTCTTCCTCCTTAACCCTAGCCTTGCTTTTATAATTGTGAGTTACAATATACTTCTAATCTCACTTGAGATTTAGATTGCATGAGAAAATTAGATGCTAAGTAATTTTATCACTTTCCTCAAATAACTCAATTAACTAATTAATTAATAAAAACAATTTACTTTAATAATTCATTTAATTAGTCCCTGAGGTTTAGGACAGTTGATGACGGAGTGTGTTGTTAAGGTGCTCTGTGATGTTAAATTCACCGATTCGAAACCTGCGGGGACAAAAAATCCATCCATGTTAAGGGTTGGTGTGGCTCAGGTCGGGTGCGATCCCGAGGTGATTTTTATGGCTTAGATGCCCCTGAGTCGCAGTTTCTTAGCCACAGGTTAGTCCCACATGTCACGGAAAAACTAACAAACAAAAAAATTCATTTAATTAAAGTAAATTCAAGAGTAGAAGGATTTGGATGATTTCCACACGTTTAGACACATAGACCTATGCGGAAATACATGTCCAATGCTACCACTAACATCAACACTCCCTCTTATCAAGGAAGGTATTATGCACCACTCCAAGTCTGTCTCTCAAGAACACAAACTTCCCTTTCTCGAAGGGCTTGGTCAGAATATCTGCAACCCGCTCATCTATGGAAATATATTGAATCTTCAATGCTCCCTTCTGGATCCTATCTTAGATTAACTGGTATCTAATCTCAATATGCTTGGACCTATAATGGAATACTAGATTCTCAGAGAGTTTGATACAACTATGATTATCACAGTATATTATCGTAGGCTCTAACTCCTGATTAAATAAACCTGTAAGAAAATTGTGAAGCCAAATGGCTTCAAAGCTAGCCATACTCGCTTCCATATACTATGTCTTTGCTAAACTGAGTACTACATAATTTTGTTTCATGTTGAATCAATTAATCACTATTGATCCCAAGCTGAAGCAACACCCCGAGATGCTCTTTCTATCTACAACACTACCTTCCCAATATGAGTCTGTATATCCCTGCAACGCCACTCCATCTCCTCTAATATATCTCAATCCATACTCCATTGTACCTCTCAAGTAATCGAGCATATGTTCCGCTGCGATCCAGTGCACCTGCCTTGACTCCACCATGAATTGACTCAAGGTCTTCATAGCAAAACAAATATTTGGCTTGGTGTTGACCAAATAGATCAAGGACCCTATCAGCTTCCTGTGTATCCTGGGATCCACCAGTTTTGAATATGAAGTGTCAATCTTCTTCAGATTTGTAACCATAGGCATAGCCATCAGTTTATAGTCCTCCATCCTTAATCTCCTCAAGATATTTACTGCATACTTTCCTTGTCTAAGGAAGATCTCTCTCAATACCTTCCATACCTCTAACTTCAAGAAATAATGCATTAAGCCAATGCACTTCATCTCAAACTCACTAGCTAAATCTGCTTTGCACCCTACAATAAGCTCCTATGTACCTGTGAGAAATAAGTCATCAATGTATAGCACCAAGATGAGAGGATCCTCTCCAACAAGTATGAAATACAAGTTAGGATCTACCTCACTCTTATTAAAGCCCATACTTTGCAAGTATGCATCAATCATGGAATACCACGCCCTGGGTGCATGTTTGAGTTCGTACAAATCTTTCTTAAGCCTACACACATGAGAATCCCTTCCATGTACCTCAAATCCCCAAGGATTTTCTATGTATAATTCCTTCTCAATGATCCCATTGAGAAACGTTGTTTTCACATCCATCTGATATATCCTCCACCTCATAATTGAAGCAATAGAAATAACAACTCGAATAGAAGCATACCTGGAGACTGGAGAAAATGTATCCTCATATTCCACTCCATCTTTTTAGGAGAACCCTCTCACCACAAACCTTGCCTTGAACTTTTCTATGCTACCATCTGCAAGTGAATTCCCCTTCTATTTTGGCACTATGTCCCAAACATCATTCCTCATAATAGAGGTGTACTTCTCTACCATGGCATCCCGCCATACCTACTGATCCGCTACTTCCTCAAAAATGGAAGGCTCAACATCAATGATGCTACTCATAAGTACCATATAGTTCGGAAACTTATTCAAAGGCCTTTGCTCTCTGACCGCACTCCTTAGAGCCTCACCAACATCCCTCAATGTTTTCAATGGAAACCTTGGTCTCTTGAAAGGACTGGAAGGGGATAACTCATCCTCCCCACTTGATGTCTGAATTATTGATTGCTACTCATCCTTCGGAGCTTGCTCCTCCTTGTCCTCTATCACTATCGATGACTCTTTAGTACTCCTATATGTCAAGTTCTCCTCAAACTTAACATCCACGCTCACAACTATATTCCGTTGTGTTGGAATGAAGATCCTGTAAGCCTTTGAGGTCTAGTTGTACCCCACAAATATACCCTTTTGTCCTGAAGGCTCCAACTTCATCCTCTTGTCCAAATTCACATGAATGTAAACTGGATAACCAAAGATCCTCAAATTGCCAATCTCTAGCTTCACTCCTGAGAATTCTTCCTCTGGATTCCTTTCCCCCAATATCCTATGAGAACTCCTATTATGCACATACACTGTCGTGTTACAAGCCTCTACCCACAAGAACATAGGCAACTCTTGGTCATGTATCATAGCCCTGGCATAACCTATGATGGACCGATTCTTTTTCTCCACAACCCCATTCTGCTGAGGGTTGTATGAGACTGTCATCTCCCTCTTGATCCCTGCATCCTTGCATAAATCTTTGAAGTCATTGGAGGTGTACTCTCCCCCATTATCCGACCTCAATACCATTATCTTCTTACCTATTTGGTTCTCTACCTGAGCCCTGAACTCTTTGAATCGATTAAAGACCTCATCCTTGGTATTCATAAATAAGATCTAGGTTTTCCTGGAGAAATCATTAATAAACATCACATGTTACAGCGATCCCTGTAACGATGCTACAAACATCGACCCACTCACATATGAATGAATAATATCCAAGATCCCCTTGGATCGGCTCTCGCTACTAGGAAAATAAACCATGGCATGCTTTCCAAATGCACACCCTCTGCACACTCCTTCCTTCTCAATCCTAAACTATGGATGACCTATAACAATCCCCCTTAGAATCAGAAATTCCTTGTAGTGTAGGTGTCCCAACCTCCCGTGTCACAACTCACATAGGTTGTCACTATCATGTACCAAGTATTGAACAAGCTTACCCTGTAACCTGTACAAAGCGCCTTCTCTAACCCCAACGACCATTGTGTTGTCTGGGTTAGCTTTCTCTATATGTATGAATACCTACCCACTCTGAAAAGTAATGACAAAACCCATGTCCTCCATAGATAAGACTAAAAACAAATTATTCTTCAAACATGGTACATAAATCACATCATGGGCATCTAACAATCCTCTTGACTCAAGCTAGAGTTTAATTGTTCCCTCTCCCTTCACTACATACTTGCAATCATCACCAAGTTGCACATGAAGATCTACGCCACTATCCATCAGACAGTTAAATAACTATCTTGCTTATGTCATATGACAAGATGCACCATTTTCCAAGAACCAATAACTCCTCATTGTTGTGATGGTGGAAAGGAAAGAAACCAGTGAGTAATCCTTCTCAAACTTTGTTGCAAATTCATCAAGATGCATCTTTGTTGATGTTGTTGTCTGCATCTTTCCATTACCCTTCTTCTTCTCTAGACATTGAGATGCATAATGTCCATTCTTATGACATGAGAAACACTTGATTTTACTCAAGTCCTTCTTCTTCCCTGGCTGTGATGATCCTACATCATTGTTAACCTTCTTGCTAGAACTCTTTCCTTTTACCTTCCTTGTCTTACTAGCAAGAGACAAGTTCTCTTCACTACTTCCCTGCTTGTTGCTCTTAGACTCCTCCCGAGTCTCTTCTTGGATGAAATCATCCCAAAGTCTCTGCCAATATGGGATATTTTTCCGAGCGTAAACTCCCTTGACAAATGGTTCCAAAGACTTGGGAAGACATTTCAATTCCACATTCATGAGCTCTACATCCTTCATTTTATCCCCTATGGCTACAAGTTGATCACGTACCTATGTGATCCTCATGAGATAGCTGGTAACATTATTAGATCTAGATATCTGCATCGATATGGGTTTATTCCTTAAGACAATCTTCCTATTCATGTTCTTTCTCTACAATAAACTTACCAAGGCATCAAACATATCTTTGGTTGTCTTCTTCTCATTTATGTAAGGGATTAGATGATCCTTCACTAAATCTAGGAGGACCCTCTCTGCTTTGATCCCCCTTCTTGTTGTGAGCATCCAAATCTATTGGATTTTTCAATGGATCAACTTTAGTATTCATTAACTCCCAAAGGTCATACTCCGTCAATGCCAAAGTTACCTTTGGCTTATGTGACCTGCGTACACTTGCAAAAACTTAATTTTTCCTTGGTATGACCATTTCCTTGGAATTCATCCTTTGATTTATGCATGATGGTTATGTATTTTCTATGTATATGGATTCCCTTCAGAGAACCTACTCTAATACCATGTTAAAATCTCCCCTACTCAATATTTGACTATTAATTCCAAATAAATCACTTATTGAATTAAAGCATTGTTGAGTACTCAACTAGACATGCAACAGAAGCATAAACAAGGAAACCAAAATCAACCACACATAAACACCAATATTTTTGGGTATAAACCCTTGGAAAAATCCTGGAGAGAAAACCAATGCTGAGAATGATTTTACTATGCTAAAATTAGGGCTCCCATAACAGTGATCCATGTGGATATTGGTGGCCACCCACCTATTCCAACTGGGTCCTCGTGTCCATTTTTTTTCAACGCGTTCTTCTGTACTGCTTTGTAATTGTGGGTTCTACACTTTTGGGGTTGTCTGAAGGCCCACACATCCTCCAGGTGGATACAGGTGGCCTCTCGCCTAATCCAACTGGCTTATTTTCTATGTTTTCATGTCATCACATCTTGTTGTACTTCCAGGGATGTTTTGGCGCCCTAAAAGTTTTTTTTGGCGTGCCATAGTCAAACTATAGATAGATTCAGATTTTGATGGTGGGATTTGTATTTCTATGAAATACCTTTCCAACGGGCTATCACGCACCTAAAACGGAGGTCATATGCAAAATTTATGACCTTGGGAAGTTGATGTACCAAATTACACCAACTTACCCATAGGGCCCACATGACTTTTGGCGTTTCACCTTCTAGGGTTAGGTTTTTGGATGTATAAGGTTTTGGCATTCCTGTTTAACATAAAAAAGGCCTTCAAATCATCATTGTAATCATATTCTTGCGAATGAGCGTAGCTGTCACATCTCTTCTCAAAGATAAAGCTTCCACCATTCTAGCGAGTCTTGCACTCCATATTTTTACAGTCTCTTTATAATTATTTCATTAATAGAAATAAAGTATTGTTGTATTTCTCTGTTGCTGGAAATTCTCATGAGTGTTTCATCATAATATCTTTGCTTTCATTTTGTTCCAAACATAATCCGGATCAATGGTATCAGAGCGGTCTTCTCTTCATTCATTTTTCTTCATGCAGGTCCCCGATAAGATCTGGGTACAAGAAGTTGGGACTCGAACCAATCGATCCATTTCAAGATCAATCATGCTGAGCCTAACAACAACCCATGGGGGAAAAAAAGAAAGATGATGGAGCAAGAGATCTTATTAAAATGTTGCTCGAGGAATCCCTCACGCGAAAAAGGAAAGAAGTGATGGACAACTTCACACGGATCCTTCGTCGGTTGCCCACAGGAGAAGTGTCTTCATGAAGAATCCAAGAAACCCCTTCAAGGTACAAGTTAATTTTGATATTCCCATATTTGAAGGTCAGATAGATGCAGATTTCCTAGAAAAATGGTCAAATCTATTAGAAGGTTATTTCTTTGTTCAAATTTTTTCCGACAGGGAAAAGATCACCTCCGCACTCCTCAAGGCTCTCCCCCATGTCAAACATTGGTGGGACACTTACTGGGAGCAAAGTTCCATACAGGAATCTGGAATATATTGGATTGAGCCCACTTGGGACTTTTTTGTGGATGCAGCCAAAGAACAATATTATCCTATTGATAACTATGAAGACCAATACATGATATGGACCACACTGCAACAAGAAAAGAGCCAAACAGTTATGGAGTTCACAAATAATTTCCATACCTTGCGCACCAAGATGGGTATCAAAGACCCCGAACAACATCTGGTTCTGAAATATCGTGGGGCTCTACATAGGTACATCCAAACCGAAAGGGATTTCCTAAACATCTCATCATTAGGAGCTGCCTATCGATATGTTGTCAAAATCGAGCATAAATTTAGGCACCAGAACAAATGGGAATTCGGGTCTCCAAAGTTGCTACAACCAAAGCATGGTAAGGATGACCCTAACCAACAACCTCTAGAAAACCAGTCCAAGACACAGGATAAAAAAGTTAAAGGACAGACAAATAATGACACTAGGAAGTGGTGTGACTTCCACAAAATCCCCTGGCACAACACCGATGAATGTCGCTCAAAAACATCATTGGTGGTCGAGGTCAAAGACACGAAGCCGAACCCTGATTCAGAATCTAATCCAGAAAATATTGAAAATAGAAAGATCATCGATGCAGACCCCACTGCCACTGTCATGACCATAATAATTTCTTCAACTTTAAGGTGATGTTCTTCTGTCGATGTTCCTATGATAAAATCTCAGGAGGGTTAGCAAATGCAGATATCAAGATTAGAAGAGATAGCGTGTTGAAACTCAGTAGGTATGGCGCGATGAAACACAGAACAAATCAAGACCGTTGATGCGCAATCGCCAAATCTACGATAGGGATAAATTGCAGAGATCGCAAGAAGAATTAAACTACTCGCTAGTTACAATCCCACAATCCATCAAGATCATCGGATCTCATAGATTCAAAGATCTATGACTGCGGTTGATTCAAAAAATGACCATCTTAAGTCAGATTAAATCGTAACCTTCAGATGAGAAATCGCCAAATCTACTGCAGCGATAGATTGCGGAGATTGAAAGGAGAATAAAAAATCACGCTTGTTCCAATCCCGCAATTAGTCAGGACTGTTCGATAATATAGCTTATAATATCAACGATTGTGGTTGACTCTCCAATAGTGCACATCTTCCCATTCTAGAGTTGGGTAATGAGTTAAAACACTCGTGGATTGTGGTTGTGCAATCATTCTTGATCATGGATCTGCTTCAAGAATATTCACAACCGTTGGATCAATTTTGAGTGGAAGGTTAGGATAAGCAAGAAAAATGATTGAGAATTTGATTGTGCGAATTCCCGTCAACCATCCGGTCAAACCTAATTCACGTTAGCCATCGGATCATGTTAAAGTGGAAGGACAGGATAAGCTAGAAGAGCAGCATCGTAGACAGATCGAGTTGTCAATCTGAGACCTTGATCAACAAATAACATTCGCTTCAGGTCTAAAGCTGCGAGGAGGTTACGCTCCAAAAAGTTGACATTTGAAATTCTCGAAATGCGAATTTTCATCAGTCTTCGGATCATTTTCGAGTGGAAGGACAACATAAGCTAGCAAAGTGGCATTGCATAAAGACCGAGCCATTGATCCAAGATCCAGATCAAACGAAGATCCTTTACTTCGGGTATAAAGAAGCGAGGAGGTTACGCTCCAGAAAGTTTGAGATATGAAATACGTGAAGCCCGAAAATAGGAAATGAATAAGGACCGTCAGATTTGGAGGACAAACGAGGACCATTGGATCAGGGATGTTGGTCAGCAAACCACATCAGCAAGGACTTGTGGTAGACCACATCAGCATGAACATGTGCCACATGAGGATCCACGTCAGCAAGACTACGTCAGCAAGGACACGTGGCACAATCAGACAATGACAAGTGTCAAGTTGATTCGACATCTTAGGTACGTGAAAATCATAAATCTGAGTGATACATGGTAGCTACTAGGCTCATGACATGTCATCAAGTGACATAAGTAAGTGACATCACTCTGGAGGAAAGAAAGGGTTTGAGACTCAAAAACGCCGGAGTCAAGAGACCCGAAGGAGATCTCAACCGTCGATCTGATGTTGAGTGTATTATCGATCATCGATATACTATAGTGGAAGGATAGTGTAAGATGAAATGTTAACCGATAGCAAGCAGTCTCCACCATATTATGACTTACCATAGCAAGTGATCACTCTAGAGAAAAGAAGGTGTTGAGATCTGAAATCATCGAAGTCCGAAGATCCAGAGTAAATGGTGGCTATCCATCTCAAAGCCTGATTAAGTCCAGGTCGTCAGATTAAGCCTTGTAAAGAATCAAATCTAACGATTGATACGTTTTGGTGAAATATATGGTAATCATCCGATCTATTCGAAAAATCTGATTCAGAAGTTTTGAAATGTTGAAAACTCGAATTTTCGAAGTGCGAAGTTTCATCGGTCGTCCATCATGTCAGAAGATTGAATCATGACCATTGATTTGATGAGTTCTCAAGCACTCGCTTGGCCTAGTGTTTGGTCATCGCCGATGGTCATATGCTATAAGAGTTTTAAAAGGAAAATTATAATACGTTGTTATAATTGGTAAGCCCAAGGTTCTGTAATGCTCGGTCACATGATAATGGTTTGAAGGAAGCACCTCCGTAGAATTTGGTCTCTGTGAAATTAGGAGAGATTCGATCGAGTTTAAAGGATGAAATCGATCCATATCTGTGATCAATTTCTGAAAATCCTTCATGGTAAAAATGTCAAAACAGTGATTATGTCTAAGTTAAATGAAGAGGTGCAATGCTCCAAATAAACAGACATTGTGTATAACACTCACGTCGTTTTGAAGAATATATAAACAAGAAAGAGAAGTGAGAAGGATGTGACTCTGCAGTGTAGATCAGAATATCAAAAGATGAAGCAGATTCCAAGAAAAAAAGCTGAAGATACTTATGCATTAAGGGTGGTTGGGTGGTGCAAGGGTAGGTTGGTGTCTGCAGAGGGAGTTGGTGCTTCCTTGTTAGTTGTAGCTAACTAAACAGGGGGTCGTAGCCTCCTACCAGTTGGTGTTGGTGAAACAGGGTGTGGGTGCATCCTGATCAGTTGGTGTTGATTGAAAAGGAAGTACATCTTCATTCTATGTAACATGTAAAACAAATTTTGTAGTTAATAGAAAAGAGTTTGTGGTTTTCCCAATTGGGTTCCACGATAAAGTATTGTGTTAAAATTATGTGTACATTAATAAATGAAAAATTGATATAATTTTTGTGTCACTGATTCACCCCCACTGTCAGTGACAGGATCTGATCCTTCAATTAGTATCAAAGCAGGTTCCTTCAGCACAGTCTAACAAACTTGAAGGTAGATCTTGAAGATGGATCAACAAGAAGGAATGTCCAACAACAAAGCACCATTGTTCAATGGAGGAGGCTATGCCCTGTGGAAAATAAGAATGAAAAAATTATTGTTGGCTCTTGGTTTTGATATCTGGCAATCTGTTATAGATGGTTACACTACACCAACTACTCCACCCAAAGAGGCCGCAGGAAAGAAAATCTATAATGACAACTCAAGAGAAGTTAATGGAATTCTAGCAGGGTTGACTAATTCTATATGTGTGAAGGTTATGCATTGCAAATCAACCAAATAAATCTAAGACAAGTTGGAGGTTCTATATGAAGGAGATGACAAATTCAAAGAAGCCAAACTACAGACCTATAGAGCTCGGTTTGAAAATATGAAAATGAAATAAGAAGAAAATATTGCTGACTACTTTCATAGGGTAGATGAAGTGGTTAACTCAATTAGAGCGGCAGGAGAAGAGATTACAGATTGACCCATTGTGTAAAAAATACTAAGATCATTACCTATGAGATATGATGCAAAGATTTCTTCAATTGAAGATAGATCTGATCTAGACACACTCATAGTTGATCAGCTCCATGGAATTTTTACAGCATATGAAATGAGAACAAGGAATGATAAATCAACAAAAGATGAAACAATTTTCAAAGCATCTAAGACAAAGATAAATCAGAAGAAAAAAATTCAATCCTACCATCATGAAGAAGCGGATGTGGAAGAAGCCAATTTCATTAGAAAACTTTAGAAAGGATCAGGGAAGTACAAAGGCAAGCTTCCTTTCAAATGTTTTAATTGTGGCAAAGTTGGTCATTTTTCATTCAAGTGTCCCTATCCCAAGGAGGACCATGAAGGTGAATAAAATAGAACCAAACAATACAAGAAGAAGGAAAAACCCAACTACAAGAAAAGGTTTTACAAAGGGAAAAATAATTTCTACTCAAAAGAAGAAAACAACAGCTCGTCAAAGTCTAGTGACAATGATGAATCTGATGATGATGAAGTCCTTTTCTTAGGTATTGAAGAATCTAATGAGATAGAAAAAATTAAGCATGAGAAGGAGTTAGAAGATAAAGAAGAAGTTAATATGGAGGAAGAACTTATCATTGCCTTGGATGAATTAAAAAAATACAAAACCAGATATAGACAATTGAAAAATTTTGTAGTTGAACAAAAGGAAAAACATGAACAAGAAGAAAAGGAGATGGAAAAACTCATGAGCAATCTAAAAAAACAAATCTTAGAAGCAAATAAAATTGAAGAAAGTCTGGAAAAGTCTCTTAAGGAAAAACAAATAACTTGTGAAAGAATGGAGGCAGAATTAGTTCATCTAAAAAATGAACTAGATGCAAAAATCATTCAAACAAAATCTGAAAATAGCTCTAAAATATTAGATAAGATTATTACCACGCAAAGGGATTCAGTTAATAAAAATGGAATAGGTTATTCTCAAAAGGAAAGCCATGTTAACTCATAATCTTATGCATATACTCTCCTCGGTACATTCAAGAACAAAAATGAAGAGAAGATAAGTAATGATCAAAACTCCGGAAGATTACTTCCACCCATCAGGAAGGAAGACAAGACAATACCAAAGAAGATTTATCAAAACATGTATCCTCGCATTTTCCTTGGTTATTTCTTTGCATGCTCTAATTTCAGACACAAAGCTATAAATTGTAGAGTATATAGAAAGAAAATTTGAAGGTTAAGAACTATATCCTTAAGGATAAACAAGCAACAAATCGAGTTAAAAGCAGAAACTATAACTCCTTTGCACCTTTTCAAGAAGGGGACTTACAATGCTTCGAATTTCATAACCATGTACATAAGGCCATTAATTTCATATTAATGGAAGTCTCATAACAACCAAAGTTCATTAGAGAGCAAAAGAAACTTTGGAGAGAAAAAACATAAAAAAAGGAATGTCTTATTGCCCTAAAACCTCAAGATAAAAAGGATCTCTGGTATGTTGACAGTGGGTGCTCAAAACATATGACAGGTAACAAAGACAAGTTTTTAGACTTAAAGAAACAAAAAGGTAAAGTTACATTTGGTGATAATGCTTCAAGTAACATACTTGGGAAAGGCACTGTGAGCTTGGGAAAAGACAAACCCATAAATGTGCTACTTGTCGAAAAAATGAAGCCTATTTTATTAAGTGTCAGTCAAACCTGTGATCAGGAGAACTTTTTCATCTTTGATTCCTAAAAATGTGAGATTAGGAGAGAACACACAGGAAAATTAGTTGGTATTGCTCTTAGAACTCCTGAAAATGTATATATACTAGATGCAAAACTGAATGAGGAGTGTCATATAAATTCAGTAGATGAAAGTTGGCTATGGAATAGAAGGTTGGGGCATATTAACTCTGACAATCTTGTGAAATTTAGCAACCTTGGTGTAGTAAGAAATTTTCCAAAAATCATAAAACCCTCAAATGTTATGTTTAGACACTGTCAACTAGGGAAGAAAAATGGAATAAGGTTCAAGGAAAAAGAATACACAACCTCTAAACCTTTAGAGCTTGTTCACAATGACTTATGTGGACCTATGAGGACCAAGAGTTTGCAACAAGAGTCTTACTTTATGTTGTTCATTGATGACTTTAATAGAATGGGTTGGATATGTTTTCTCAACAAATTAAAATCCTTTAAAACCCTTGTTGAAAATGAAAAGGAGACAAAAATGAAATGTCTTAGATCAGACAATGGTGGTGAATTCACCTAAAAAGAGTTTGATCTCTTCTATGAAATCCATGGAATAAAAATACAATTCTCTACTGCCAAAACACCTCAACAAAACAGGATTGCTAAGAGAAAGAATAGAACAATTCAGGGGGCTGCAAGGACTATGCTCAATGAAGCAAAATTGTCAGATGGATATTGGAGGGAAGTTGTAAGTACAATAGTATACATATTGAACAGAGGTCAGCTCAGGGTTAATAGTGATAAGACCCCTTATGAACCATGGTTTGGAAGAGCTCCATCAGTAAAATACTTCAAGGTCTTTGGCAGTAAATGCTACATCAAAAGACTAGATGAGAGTCTTGGAAAATTTGATGCCAGATTTGATGAAGGTATTTTTCTTGGATATGCTTCAAACAAGAAAGCATACATATGCTACAATCTTAGATCACATAAAATTGTTGAGAGTGAATATGTCAAGGTGGATGACCTAAAAACGATAAGGATCAAAAATCAAGAAACCATACCTAAAAATGAAGATGAAGACGATGATGAGACATTCAACACACAACTAGAAGACGTAGAAGATAATGTAAAAGAAAGGGAAGAAGATGATATGGATACTAGTGAAAGCGAAGAATATAGTCAAGATGGAGAGATACGAGAAGAATTCCCAAGAAGAGATACAAAGACACCCTCAAGAATTACTCAAAAGAATCATCTTGAAGAACTTATTATTGGAGATATGAATGATGGAGTGCACACAAGAAGACAACTATTGTATCAAATAGAAATAGCATTGTTGTCACATGTTGAGCCTAGCTCAATCAAAGAGGCATGTAAAGATGAGAATTGGATCAAATCTATGAATGAAGAATTGGACCAAATTGAAAAAAATCAAACTTGGGAACTAGTTCCAAGACCAAAAAATAAAAATGTCATTGGAACTAAATGGGTATATAAAAATAAAATGAATGACGATGGGCAAGTAATCAGGAACAAAGCCAGATTAGTATGTAAAGGGTATGCTCAGGTTGAAGGATTATACTATGAAGAAACATTTGCACCTGTCGCCAGATTATAGGCAATTAGGATGTTCTTAGCTTTCTTCAGCTACAGAAAATTTAAAGTGTACCAAATGGATGTCAAGTCATCATTTCTCAATGGAAATTTAGAAGAGGAAGTCTATATTGAGCAACTAGAAGGATTCCAATTAACCAACAAAGGAGACTATTTCTATAATCTAAAGAAAGCACTCTATGGGCTAAAACAAGCACCTATATCATGGTATGCAAGGCTAGATTCTTACTTACAAAAACAGGGCCTAAAAAGGGGATCAACAGACAACAATATTTACTGTAAAATTGATGGTAATAACATGATTATTGTGGAAGTATATGTTGATGATATTATAGTTGGTAGTGATGATGATAAAATGAGTAAGGACTTTGCTAGGATGATGCAACAAGAATTTGAAATGTCTTTTCTTGGTGAACTTAATTTATTTCTTGGATTACAATAATTCAGTCCAAAAGAGGAATCTTTATCCATCGGTTTAAATATGTTAAGGATATGCTTAAGATATTCTAGTTAGAGGATTGCAAACCTGTTAGTACACCCATGACAGTTGGATTCAAACTAAGCAAGGATGATGAGTCCAAAGTTGTAGATCCAAAACACTACAGATCAATGATTGGTAGTTTGTTCTATGTAACAGCTTCCAGACCTGATGTCAAGCAAGTTTTTGCGACGGTGGCTAGATTCCAAGCAACACCAAAGGAGAGCCATGCTCAAACTATAAAAATAATATTTAGATATTTGAAAGGAACCATAGATCTTGGTTTTTGGTATGCTAGCAAGGATTCATTCACATTAAAATCCTATTCAGATGTTGATTGGGCAGGAAGTGTAGATGACATAAAAATTACAAGTGGAGGAGCATTCTTTTTGGGAGAATCACTGGTTGTTTGGATAAGCAAGAAACAATCCTCAATTTACCTGTCTACCACTGAAGCTGAGTATAATGCAGCAGTAGAATGTTGCACACAAGTGGAATGGATGAAACAAACTCTACAATACATCAAAATAGTATTTGAAGAACCCATTACTATCCACTATGATAATACAAGTGTGCTAAGTCTCTTTAAGAACCCTGTCCAGCACTCAAAATCGAAACACATTCCCATAAAGTACCGCTATCTAAGAGTTTCAGATGAAAACAAAAACATTAAATCGGAATATATTCCAACACAAGAACAGGTGGAAGATATTTTTACAAAACCCTTAAGCAAAGATGTATTTGAATATCTCAGGAAAAAATTGGCAATAATCCTTCTTCCTACCTAAATATCTCAAGAAAATAATGCATCAGTTGGAACCTATTTAGGGGGAGATAGAAATAAACGTCAAAAGTTGTCATTCAGTTATGACAGGAAAAGTGTGATTGCAGGAGGAGTTACCAATGGTCAAAGAAATATTTATACAAACAAATCATCGGAGAAGAAACCCTTTGCCATTGATGCCAAAGGCGGAGAGTAACTTCAAAGGAGAGAAGCATCACCACAGGGGGAGATTGTGTATAAAGTTGGTGTGTTGCCCTCAATGACAAAGGGGGATATTTTTGGACAAATTTCCATTCATGTGTTTTCATTGATGTCAAGAGTCATAGTAACCAGAGCAGCAAGGTTAATCGCAGGAAGAAAAATAATCGACAAAAGAACATCACCTTAAAGATGAAGAAATTTGTGATTATTGTTGATCACGATAGGATCAACAATGTTCCTATGATAAAAGCTCAGGAGGGTTAGAAAACACAAATATCAAGCTCAGAAGAGATGGCGCGTTGAAACTTAGTAGGTATGGCATGATGAAACGTAGAAAAAAACAAGACTATTGATGTACAATCGTCAAATCTATGGTAGGGATAAATTGTGGAGATCAGAAGCGAAAATAAACTACTCTCTAGTTACAATCCCACAATCCGTTGAGATCGTCAGATCTCATAGCTTCAAATATCTACGAATGTGGTTGATTCAACAAACGACTAGCTTAAGTCAGATTAAATCGTAATCGTCGGATGCGCAATTGCCAAATCTACGGCAGGGAAAGATTGTGGAGATTAAAAGGAGAATTAAACATCACACTTGTTCCAATCCCACAATTATTCAGGACCATCGGATATTATAGCTTAGAATATCAACGATTATGGTTGACTCTCCAATAGCGCACATCTTCCCATTGCAGAGTTGGGTGACGAGTTAAAACACTCACAGATTGTGGTTGCACAATCATTATTGATCATGTATTTGCTTCAAGAATATTCACAACCATTGGATCACTTTTGAGTGGAAGGACAAGATAAGCGAGAAAAACAATTGAGAATTTGATTGTGCGAATTCCGGTCAATCATTGGATCAAACCCAATTCCTGTTAGCAGTCAGATCGTGTTAAAGTGGAAGGACAAGACAAGCTAGAAGAGCAGCACCGTAAACAGATTGAGTCATTGATTTGAGACCCTGATCAACGAACAATATTCGCTTCAGGTCTAAAGCTACGAAGAAGTTATGCTCCGGGAAGTTGAAATTTGAAATTCCCAAAATGCAAATTTTCATAAATCGTCAGATCATTTTCAAGTGGAAGGACAGGATAAGATAGCAAAGAGGCATCGCAGAAATATCGAGTAGTTGATCCAAGATCCAGATTGGATGAAGATATTTCACTTTGGGTATAAATAAGCGAGGAGGTTACACTCCATAAATTTTGAGATCTGAAATATGCGAAGCCCGAAAATCTGAAATGAATAAGGACTGTCGGATTTGGAGGACACACGAGGACCATAAGATCAGGGCTATTGGTCAGCAGACCACATCATCAAGGACTTGTGGTAGACCACGTCAGTATGAACATGTGCCACATGAGGATCCACGTCAGCAAGACTATGTTAGCAAGGACACATGGCGCAATGAGACGACGACAAGTGTCAAGTTGATTCGACATCTCAGGTACGTGCAAATCACAATCTGAGTGACATGTGGCAGCTACTAGGCTCATGACACATCATCTAGTGACATAAGTAAGTGACATCACTCCAAAGGAAAGAAAGGGATTGAGACTCGAAATCTCCGAAGTCTAGAGACCCAAAGGAGATCTCGACTGTCGATCTGATGTCGAGTGTATTCTCGACCATCAATCTACTACAGTGGAAGGATAGTGTAAGATGAAATGTTAACCAACAACAAGTTGTCTCCACCGTATTATGACTTACCACAATAGGTGATCACTCCGGAGGAAAGAAGGTGTTGATATCTGAAATCTCCGAAGTCTGAGGACCTGGAGTAAATGGTGGTCATCCATCTCAATACCTGATTAAGTCTGGGCCGTCAGATTAAGCCTTGTAGATAATCAAATCTAACGATTGATATGTTTCCATGAAATAGACGATAACCATCCCATCTGTCTAGAAAATCTGATTTAGAAGTTTTGAAATGTTGAAAACCTGAAGTTCTGAAGTGAAAATTTCCATTAGCCGTCCATCACGTCAAAAGATTGAATCATGACAGTTGATTTGATGAGAGCTCAAGAACTCACTTGGCCTAGTGTTTGGTCACCACCGATGGTCATATGCTACAAGAGTTTTAAAATGAAAATCATAAGACGTCGCTATAGTTGGTAAGCACGAGGTTCTGTAATGCTCGGTCACATGATAATGGTTTGAAGGAAGCGCCTCCGTAGAATTTGGTCTCTGTGAAATTAGTAGATATTTGATCGAGTTTAAAGGATGAAATTGATCCATATCTGTGATCAATTTTTGAAAATCCTTCACAATAAAAATGTTAAAACAGTGATTATGGCTAAGTTAAACAAAGAGGTGTGATGCTCCAAATAAAGGGACACTGTGTATAACACTCACGCCATTTTGAAGAATATATAAACAAGAAAGAGAAGTGAGAAGGATGTGACTCTGCAGTCCATATCAGAAGATCAAAAGCTAAAGAAGATTCCAGGAAGAAAAGTTGAAGATACTTATGTATTAAGGGTGGTTGGGTGGTGCAAGGGCAGGTTGGTGCTCAGAGGGAGTTGGTGCTTCCTTATTAGTTGTAGCTGACTAAACAGGGGGTCATAGCCTCCTACTAGTTGGTGTTTGTGAACCAGGGCGTGGGTGCATCGTGATCAGTTGGTGCTAATCGAAAAGGAAGTACATATTCCTTCTATGTAATGTGTAAAACAAATTTTGCAGTTAATAGAAAAGAGTTTTTTGTTTTCCCAATTGGGTTCCACGATAAAATACTGTGTTAAAATTCTGTGTGCATTAATAAATGAAAAATTGATATAATTGTTGTGTCACTGAGTCAACCCCCCCTCTCAGTGACAGGATATGATCCTTCAAGTTTTGTCCATTGACCTTCATGCATACAAACCAACATCCACCATATAAATCTAATGGGTATCGGGCTTGCCTTTTCTGCAATCTGAAGGCGACTTCTGATGCTAACATTTATGGCGTCGTTGTTGGGGAAAGAATTGAAGATATTTCCCTGGGTAGAATGATAAGGAGCTTCTGATTCTGAAGGTGCATTAGATATCATAACCATTGAAGATTGCATTTGCACCTAGCGACTCCATTGTGGTGACTCCACTATCTCGACTCCACGGTTTTAGTGTGGGTGCCTCTGGCTACAACTATATCCCCTGGGAGAACACAACGATCAAATATGGTCTTTGATGATGAACAAAGACCAAACACACTCATTCTGCATATCATTCACCCGACGACTCCATGGTTAAAGAATATATTGGCGAATCCACTAGTCTAAAATGGAAAAAATCTTGGCTAGGATGTTTTCTACTTTTAATTTTTCTGTTGTTCCTGGTTTTCCTAATGTTGTCCCTATTGTGGATGAATGGGGTGATTATTTGCCCATATTTAGAGAGCATAAAGAGGAAAATCTTTCTCAACATCTCCGTAAGTTTCATGAACTCATGCATCAATGGGAGATACATCATGAGGATGTATTATTAAAAATGTTCATGATCTCATTAGAAGGAGATGCTCGTGAGTGGTATCATTCCTTACCCCCTGCGAGCATTTCCTCCCTAAGATAATTTCATGCAGTTTTCAATAGGCATTGTCAAAAGTTTTATTCTTCTGAGTTTATTTGTCATAATAGGTTGTGAGGAAGATGAAGACCATGATCAAGATATGGCTGTGTCTAATGAGGACCATGAGGAGGAAGAAGATTCTTTGGGTAGGCTGATGGAGTTGGTAAAATCGCTCTCTACCGAGATAGAAAGGTTCAAATTTGAGGAAAGTGCGAAGGATTTTCTATTCCTTGAAGAAGACGTTCTTGGCAGCTCTACTGAGGAGAAGCAGAGCCCTGCATCAAAATTTGATAACCTAGGGAGCATCCAACCTGTATATGAAAACCACGAATCAGATTATGAGCTGGATATGTAGGATTTCCAAGAACATACTGCAAAGTCCCATCCTTTGTTCGTTGAAGAAAAATATTATGAGGAAATCAGCCATCTCGAGCCTGCAAAAGATGCTAAGCAGAAGATCGAAGAGCAAAGCTCTGCCATGGTTCCTATTTATGATGATTATGAATTTGACCCTTGGGAGAGCCATGAAGAAGAAAAGGAGCAGCAGGAGGAGCAGTTTATCTCCTGTCCAGAGCCTGTAAGTGAGCAGTCAACATCTGAGGTCAGACAGGCTACATCAGTTTCTCATGCACTTGTGCCTACCAGAGATATTCAACCATGTGTGAACAGTTGTGGCAAAGAAGGCTGCCTATTATAAATTTTCTGGAGTTTGTCGCTTGTCCTATGAGCATGTGAAGGAATACATGGAATTGTATTTCCTTCATGTTTTGAAGCCGCCCGAATTTATCCCAACCTCATTATTAGGAAGAAATCTGAAGAATGTAATTGTTCTGTTGTCATGGTTGCATTCTCTGTTATCAATCATTGACAGAGTAAACAAATTCGCGGCTAGGAAGTTGCTTGAGTGGTTATGGTGGAAGTTTTCTTTCACCTAGCACTGTGTAAAAATTAATTAGTCTAGGATGTACATAAATAAGCTCCTTTGGAGCCCATGTGTTTTGATTTCATTTTTAGAATAGTGTGCTTGTCGGCCTGTATTTCCTCAGCAGGATGTTTTGATCTTGACTCCATAGCCCAATGTAGAAGGTGACTGGAACTACTGAAGATATTTGAGCCTCGTAGGAAGGACTCTATCCCCCATGGAGCCTAATGTTAACACATATTATTGTAAAGGGGGTTGTTTTCCCTAAGGAAGTGGCACCTTGGTCACAATGCAAGAAAAGGGGCTTAAAACCCCACAAATGGTGTTTAGCCTAAGTCGAGGGTCTGATTTGATATTTTGGTTCCCACGCAGACCCATTCATCTCGTCATCTCCCTATCATCAACGTCCAAGTCTTCCTGCCAAGACCTCCCTGCAAGCATCCAACAAAGCTCTAGATGGTGAAGTTTAGAGTGCGGCTTGTCCTGATCCCGATGTAGATAGTTCGTGAAAGTGAGGCGGCAATTGAAACATCGTCTCACTACATAAATGGAAAGCCAGAAAGGACTAAGAGAGAAGAGCTTGCATCTGACAGGGGAAGGCATGCGCAGTCTGACTAAGAAGACACAGACGTATGGCATTGGACGAGAAGCTTGAGCATGCCTCTACTGGGTGAATTTTTGAGTATATGTATGTAGTTTTGACTTTTATTAGAGGTCTTTGGTTGAGCAGAGATCCCATATGTAATGTTTATTCTGCTAGAGTTGTTCTCTGGTTATGTAATCGATTTGAGACTTTCATGTTAATAGAAGTCAGTTCTTTGTTTCCTTTCATTTTTGTCTATTAAAACTGTTTAAAACACTCGGGCATGGATGATCCAGTCGAGGATTGTTATGCTGTTGTAATGGAGGTTTGATTATAGCAGTACCATGGTCAGTTTTACTCATTTCCTTGTGTATCTTTTCCTTCTTACATTGAATGTCTCGGGAATGGAAGATCCAGTCGAGTTGTTGCAGTTACAGGATGATGGAGGTTTGATCATCCTATTGTTGTAACTGTGTTGCTTGCAACATATTTCAGTGTCTGGAGCCTCAGCTCAAGACTGCTCTTCAGTTTGGGTTTTTCATCTCCAAGTTGTTGGAAGGCTGGATGCCCGTAGTAGTATCGTTCACCTTTCTCACTAAGTCTTCCCTCTACTATCGCTTTAACTCAATTTCCTGATTGAGTTAATGTGGCCCACACGTCCCTGTGCATTTCTTGTCTATTCTTGTGTTGAACATCATTCAGATTCTAAGTTTTGTTCGTTGACCTTCATCCATACAAACCAACATCCACCATATAACTCTGATGGGTATTAGGATTTCCTTTTCTGCAATCTAAAGGTGACTTCTGGTGCTAACACAACCCTTCAAGGATGAGGTAATGTGTGATGTTTCCCCTCTCGATGTCTGTGACATGGTTTTGGGCCAACCATATATGTGGAGACGTCATGCTGTCTATGAGTATAGAACCCGTAGTGTCATTACTACTTTGTGAGGTCATATTTATAGGATACTAGAGGTAGTTCTGACTACTGCTCCACCAAAAGAGTGCCACAAGGTAATCTCTCATACTGCAAAATTCATCATCTTCACAGATTGTTCAAAGGATGCACATAAGACCACTACAACCATTTCATCCTCAACACCTTCTATCCAGTAAAAACAAACTGTTTCTTCACCTACAATGGTACCTACACAATGCCCCGTCAAACCCAGAGACAATATATTGGTGGAGCATATGCAACCCTACCAGCAACAAGTCGGTGATAGTCTTTCACAGACCAAGCATCATAACTTCTCCAACAAAGCATGCAACTCACCAAGATTCAAATTTAGAAAATGTTTTTCTCTCTTCCCTAGGCACTCAACGAAATGGATACCATTGCTTCATAAGGGGGGAGGATTGATCCAGGTGGATATTGGTGGCCACCCACCTATTCCATCTGGCTCCTCATGTTCATTTTGTGTTCATCACGTTCTTCTGTACTGCTTTGTAAATGTGGGTTCTAAAATTTTGTGGATGTCTGAAGCCCCACACATCCTCCAAGTGGATACAGGTGGCCTCTCGCCTAATCCAACTGGCTTATTTTGTATGTTTTCATGTTAGCACATCTTGTTGTACTTCCAAGGCCGTTTTGGGGCCCTAAACATCGTTTTTTTGGATCTCTACAGTTAAATTGTAGATGGAGTCAGATTTTGATGGTGGAATGTGTAGCTCTCTGAAAGACCTTTCCAATGGGCTATCACGCGCCTAAAACGAAGGTCATATGCAAACGTTACGACCCTGGGAAGTTGAGGTACCAAATTACACCAACTTACCCATAGGGCCCACATGACTTTTGGTGTTTCACCTTCTAGGGTTAGGTTTTTGGATGTCTAGGGTTTTGGAATTCCTATTTAACATAAAAAAGGCCTTTAGAGACTCATTGTAATCATCTTCTTATGAATGAGCGTAGCTGTCACATCTCTTCTCAGAGATAAAGCTGCCACCATTCTAACAAGTCTCGCACTCTGCATTTTTACAGTCTCCTTACAATTCTTTCATTAATAGAAATCAAGTATTATTGTATTTATTTGTTGCTGGCAATTTTCATGAGTGTTTCATCATAATATCTCTGCTTTCAATTTGTTCCAAACATAATACAGATCAAACAGGGATAATGGCCCACTGAGAGAAATACAACTGCAAACAAACCTGGCAAAGCTTGACCTGTTATATGAACTAGAACTACATGCTTTTCAAGGTGTACGCGACTTTGATTCAAAAAACCCATGTATGTACGCATCTATCTCCACTAAGACCCGCGTAAATGTACAGAAAACTCCATACGACGCGACACTCTCCTATGGCTTCCTCTGACTAAAACCCACATGTGCTACCTTTGTTCTCTCTTCCTCTTTGACCTAATCTCTATATGAAAGTCTTTCTTCACCTATCCAAGATCTTGAACCACAGTCCTTCGTGATCCAATCCTCTACTCTCAAGAATCTCAAGTATCAAGTGTCTTCCTCCTTCACCCTAGCTTTGCTTTTATAATCATGAGTTACAATCTATTTCTAATCTCACTTGAGATTTAGATTGCATGAGAAAATTGCAAGGTACGTACTTTTATCACTTTCCTCAAATAACTCAATTAACTAATTAATTATTAAAAACAATTTACTTTAATAATTCCTTTAATTAAATTAAATTCAAGAATAGAAGGATTTGGACGATTTCCACACATATAGACACATAGACCTGTGCGGAAATACCTGTCTGATGCTATCACTAAAATCAACAATAGGCACTCTTTGAGAAGTTCTCACTTCTTCAACAACTCATAACAGGTCCTCACCCATGTAACACCCATGTTTCCCCCAAATTGTGATTAATCATTAATTAAGATTACCATGTTGTGGCATAGGAAAATTGTAAATCTATCATTGTTTAATTTCCAATAACTAACTGTGGGGGTGAAGCCTTGAAAGTACTAGCCATGATATCACTAGAGGAAAGAATGTGAGAACGATAAGAGAAAAATTAATAAGAAAAGGACAAGTGGTTGAACCCTCAACCACCACCATGAATGGAAGCTTGGTCTCACTGCAAAAGGTCATCTCGAAGTAGCATAGGGTCCTATGGACCCAGAACAGACCCGGGGTTTCTTTTTGACAGAAGGAACCGGATAGGAGGAATGTGCGTGCAAGGCATGCAAGAGGATATGAAGAGAAGAGTGGAGAATGAATCAAAGGCCACGATATTGATGCAAAGAAAACATTTGATAAACCTCGACGAGGCCGTGACAGAGAGGGATATCTCTGAGATTATGTAGAGAATGGGACCTGAGCAGAAGGTCGTGAGCTTGATGTTGAGGAAGCATATGATAAGCCTCGTAGAAGATGCGAAAGAGAAAGGATCGATGAGAATTGGCATAAATTTCCTGGTGATATCATGGCTTGGCACAGGGGTGGTCAGAGTGCTAAGAATGAATGCCTTTGATCCTATGGTTGGGTGGAAGGATGAACACCCATAGTTAGTTAGTTGGCCACCACCTGTAATAGATAAGTAATCTTATATCCTGTGTGTTTAAGTGGTAACTGTGAATTAAGGTTGGATATTCTATGAATGTTTTAGGGATGGACATGTTTGCTTAATGGTTATACTGTATCCCTTCAATTCTGCCTAATTGTGTATTTAAGAAATTCTCTGGCCTGTACAAGTAAATGACTGATCCCTGCGGTGGCTCAAGTTAAAATAAATGAACTATGAATTGTTGACTTTGGGCATAACCTCACGTGTGCATGCCGATACTCCTAGCCATTCTAAAGGAAGGGGTCAATCAAGCTAAGGAGAGGTAGTGCATGTGTGCACAGAGACTCTGGGAGGCGGGCAGAGATCGAGAACCCCCCCCTCAAGTTCTAGAGTTGATAGATGAGCATAAGAGGCATATGAAGGATTTATCTAAGCATTAAGTTCGAGAGAATTAGCGCAAAATACTTAAGTATTTAAGGAGTTGACAGAACTCGGGTAGAATAGTGAGTTTCGAGCCCCTAAAGAAGATATCCTTTCATTTGAAAGATGAATGGATGAGATTAATTCAGGAGGAGCCAAAGTTCTTCACAATCGTTGGATCTGTAGAAGGAACACAGACGTTAACCCTTCGACCCCTTCACACTTTGCGAGTCCGACGAATTGAGAATATTCATTGCATAGGAGGTGAATCCCTCGAAGTCCCAAAGTAAATCTAGGCCGTAGATATGTAGATTCTCAGGAACTATCCTGACCATTGGATCTATGATATAGTCAGCCCAGTCTTGACCACTTCGGGAGGACAGATATTTGGTAACACCAAAACCCCCGAAGTCCTAAGTCTCAAAGTCCCGAAGTTGATGTGGACCATGGATCTAAGGATCCTTCAAGATCCCTCATGATCATTCGATCGTGGGGATGCAAGTATTAACGTTGAGATCATGTGGGAGTCCATGTGTCGAGTGATGGTGTTTCTAGGTGTCCCTCTCGGAGTGGAATGCACTGGGACCCAAGGGACCCTTAAACAAAATTTATGGGCTGTAGATCTTTGGGGTCACGTAGATACCCTCGAATCGTCAGATTGAGGTCGTGGTCAGCCCAAAGTTGACCGAATCTGGGAGAAAAGAGGAGCTTGCATCGCAAAACTCCTGAAGATTCAGAGAGCTGAAGTAGATCCGAGCCATCCAAGCCAGAGGGACAGGTGTCGTCACATCCTGTACTCCAGAGAGAAGTCACTTCGGGAGGACCAAAGTGTGAAGACAGAAGGATTTCTGAAGGCCAGAGTCCCGAAGTCATCCCAACTGTCCGTTGGAAGGGGCGTGTGGCAGAAGATCTTCCATTTTGGAGGAAGTCACCCCAGGAGAAAAGGGGATGTGTTGGACAAGAAATTTTGAAGGCCGAAGAGCCAAAGTTCCTCTTAGCCATCTGACAGCTGAGGACAGGTGTCAGTAGATATTCCATTTTGGAAGATAGCCACTTCAAAGGAAAGTGGGGTCATGCGAGTTAAGAACTCCCGAATGCCAAAGTATCGAAGTAGATCACAATCGTTGATCAGGGGAGACATGTGGCATTCGATCTATAACTCCGAGTACTGAGTACTTCAGAGGAAAAAGGCATTGGAGTGCTCGAAACTCCTGAACGTCGAAGTCCTGAAGTAGATTATAACCATCGATCACAAGGGATGCGTGGCACTCGATCTGTAACTCCAGGTACATAAGTACTTTGGGGAGAAAATCCTTTGGAGTGTTCAAAATTCCCAAATGTTGAATTCTCGAAGTCAATTAGGGTCATCAAAATCTCTGAGGACACACAACGTTGGATTATGAACTTCAGATATTTTCCAGTCTAGAGGATTCACGTGGTGGTCCTCTTGGCATCTGTTGTCTTGGTGTTTGGCCGTAGCCCGCGGTCATATGAGAGTACATATGGATGGAAGAACCCGAAGAACTTGGAAGAGGCTACTTGTCAGCTCTGAGCTCGTTTCAGAGCATGGAGACCATGGCTGGAAAGCTATGAAAGAGTAGAATGGGGTTTTTTATTCTCCTAAGAAGAGAGAAATTTTGGTTCCCCCACCATGGGTGTGTTACAAATTTGTATCAGAGAACGAAAACAACACTTGGCCTACTTGGGCTCATGCATGAGTCGTATGAAAATATTTCTAGAGAAATTTAAGGGGTAACACCCTATCTTACCGCATTCCTAAGAGGCTTAGAAAACCTCTACTGAAGAGAGGAATGAGATCCTTTACTGTTGATAGATATATTTGGAATCTAAATTGGTTGATTTTGTTACCTTGGGCATGGTTATAATTGCTCAGATTATATTTATAAGTTGGGTAATGTTCCATGGAGGTTGAGGTAAGAGTGTTTTCTTGCTAGTTGTTATCGTATAGAAAGGGAACATAGTTATGACTATGTCTGATTCAACTCCCATGTGGATGTCGTGTTAATGACTGTAACCTCACAACTAAGAGGGAAGCTCAGTGTTGTGTGTCCCTATGAGGCTTGTCATAAGGATGGAAACAATATCCTTGGAGGAGGATCTAGAAGTCTGATAGGTCCATGTGTAAATGATGCACATGCATGATGTAAGGATATGTGTATACTAAAGGCATAGTATGGTTGCCTTGATGAGTGATATGTAAGGCAAGAATTGCACTTGCCAAGATTAAGTGAATACCATGGATGCATGGTTGACTACAGTTTGAAGATTCATGAAAGTTCTCTTTTGAATGATAGACTAAGGGGAATGTGCTCCATTCCCTCATGAAAGACTAGTATAAATAAATGAAAGAGTAATTTAGCAAGGATGGTTTGTGTCAGGATAAGAGGCAAATGATTATGCCTTGAGGATCACATAAGAATGAGTTTGAACAGTCCTGAGTTGACTAATTTTAGAATAGAGATGTATGTAGGCTGTGAAATATACCCATGGCAGCTACACATAG
>ML840643.1:23772-35017 GCA_009831015.1 Picea engelmannii | reverse complement strand
TGAGTATGTTTCATTGAATAGTATTGGTTGAAGCCATGTTAAGAAAAGGCAGTGAGGCCTCTAGAGATAACTTAGCTAGGCTGAAAATTCCCAGGCGGTGTAGAAAGAATTGGAAGAAGGGGAGAGCCCTCAATTATTTTCTTATTGAGTATTATGTTTTCTCTGGGATGAGAGAGTTGGTACGCAGATGAAAGTAAATGTTTTGGCATCATAGTGATGGTGTTCGTATTGTTGTAGAAATAATTGAGATTTGTTTGTGTTTCACTCATGAAAACATTAAGGATAATGTGATGAAGTGCATAAAGATGTGCTAGGACATGTCTGAAAATGTTTTACTGTCTTAACGTTATGCAAAAAAAATTTGAAAGGCAGTTGTATGCCACGAATACCCAAGTAGAGTATGATTCAAGAAGAAAACCTTGATCAAATCAGGATACTCAAGAACCTGACATAGGAGATGAATGTGAGCCACTCATTGGAGGGAAGACCGATCATAGTCATCAAATCGACTTCAATATCCACTGGAGTTAACGAATCAAACATTGGTCATTCGATTTGATCGACGGTTGGGGATCATTGTGGAGCGTGAAGGAGAAATTAACGAACATGCTAGTTCATGGCCTGCAATCAACCAACGTTGTTGATCTTGTTGGGGTGGAAGATCATCGACCACAATTAGACAGAGTTAGACGAACATTTTCCAGATTGGGCCTTGCAATTACTATGAACCGTCAATCTATGAACATAGATTGATGGTTGGGAATCATTGCAGAGCGCGAAGGTGAAATTAACGGACGTGCTAGTTCACGGCCCACAATCAACCAACATCATTGATCTTGTCGGGGTGGAAGATCAATAATCACGATTAGACAAAGTCGGGCGAACATTTTACAGATTGGGCCCCAAAATCACTGTGAATCATCAATATGTGAACAAAGATCGAAGGTTGGGAATCATTGTGGAGCGTGAAGGTGAAATTAACAGATGTGCTAGTTCATGACCTGCAATCAACCAACATCGTTGATCTCGTCGGGGTGGAAGATCAACGACCACAATTAGACAGATTCGAGTGAACAATTTCTAGATTGGGCCCCGCAATCACTGTGCATCGTCGATATGTGAACATATATCGATGTTTGGGAATCATTGTGGAGACCGGAGGAGAAATTAATGGACGTGCTAGTTCACGACCCGCAATCAACCAACATCGTTGATCTCGTCTGGACGGAGAATCAACAACCACGATTAAAAGAGTTGGGAAAGCACTTTTTAGATTGTGGAGATTGAACTCTCCGACAAAGAGAGAGCATATTGGGATTCCACAACCATTGTGAACCATCGATCTATGAACGATTGATGGGTGAACCTGTAAGGAACCCACGCGTTAATGTCGCGTAAAACTCGTACTATGATTGGATTATTTGGTTGAGTTTAGCACATCGAAGCTCTGTATCAACCTAAATTCTCGGTCAAACACTTCTGTGTTGGCATTATTATTATTATATGTAAATCATGTGGTTAAAATCGATCGAGGGATAAGCTCGACAGCCCCCGATCATTGTGGAGATTACATATGCACATGGGTTAACGTCAAGACCTGCACCCATAATTTAAATTCAATATAGCATTGTTTTGAGTTTAGGATCTGATCGTAGATCGAATGACCCGTATCCATTGAGAAGATCGGAAGGAGAATTAAATTGCGAGCTAGTTGAGGTTTCACAATCCCTTACAAACCGTTGGATCTGGGGGAAGACGATTCTTCATCGTCGAATTGCAAACAAGGGGTTTAGCTAGGATCATAGCACCTGTACATGGGAGATGAAAGGGTAGTGCCTGAAAAGAATAGAGTTGAGGTCACAGCTCTCAGTCGCATGGAGAGAAAACAGAGTTCCTCCGGGCCAGTCAAGGAATATAGAGTTTAAACTCTGCGTTAGACTGTGGTCGCGAGGACTGGGTCTAAGGGAATAAAGGTGCTCATAGCTAGCACATTGCATGGAATTGCTCGAGGAAATGTATGTTTTCATGAAAGGGGGACCTTCCAAAAGTTTTGCCTACATTATTTGGATGTCAAAGGAATGCTTAAAGGCATTCATGTAAAACCTGGAGTTTCATGAATGACGATTTCAGGGTTGTGATCAATTCAGAGCAGAAAATATGGTTCTGCTAAAATAATAAATATGGACAAAGAATCCATATGGTAATAAGTTGGTTGAATTCAAACACACCTTGGCAAGAGTGCCTAACCTGAAAAAAGTGATAACCTGAAATTGATGCAAGGGTGCATTGGGTGTGAATGTGGCCACGAATGCTGGCACATTCATTAAAGTCAATTGATGTCTGATTTTCATTTTGAAAAGTTGATATAATGAATTGATGCATGTGAAGGGAATGAAATTTCCTTTTTCTTTGTATCATCGAATAGATAAAAGTGATTTGATTGTTAGCATGCACAATTTAAGAATTGTTTGTGATAACGTTATAAAGGTGCAGTGAAAATATATGTGCATGGGAAAATAACAATTTGTTTGGCCGAGGAAAGTTGACTTGCAGGAAGAAAGAGTCTTGGATATGGAAATGTTGTAAGGCCATGAGGAATACCGATTGCCTATTGAGCTAAACTGTTATGGGGAGGAAAGTCCCATGCTTGTGAATCTGGTTCCGTGTTGAACAGATCTGAAAATAAACGAAGAAATTGGAAAATCTATCGGTGACAGATTGAAATAAAATTCTAAAATTTAGAATTGTGATGACGTCTCATGAATTATGTATGCTTGTGATAGAGGTGAGAAGAAAATATTTGTCCATAAAGGACGGATCAAGGCTATCCAGCTGAAAGGCATGAAGGAGGCCACTGTTGAGCCATGAGAACCCCGTGGTAAGCCATGATCGCTTGGAATATGTTGTGTTGAGGTAACAGAAGCCGGAGGGACGCTTCGGCAGAGCAAGTCTGAGCGATGCCTTGACTATAAGGCTCGATAAAGTCTATGGGATTCTTCCTGTGCGAGGAAACCTTAGCAAGGCAAGATAGATCATTTGAGGAACTGTATAACAGAGAAGGGGATGCTTAATCCTGGGCTTGGAGGATGAATGATCGCAAGGAAGAGGAGACTCTGATAGTTCTTGTGAACTATTGATTGGGATCATGCACACAATGGGTATGTCAAGGAAAAAAAAATAGTGAACTTGGATAACAAGACAACCATGTGGATACAAATCCACAAACTCCACAAATAAGTATTGCGATAGATTATGAAATTTTCCTAGAAATTTTATGCAACAGTAAAATGTTTTTGCATGAGACTATGATTAATGTGCTTGTTGTCCAAGAATTATTGAAGGCAGGTGACAAAAATTTAGAGACCGAGAAAGAAGGTCAAGACTTCTAAAGTAGTTGAATGAGAAAGGCATGACAGGTGTTACTGAGAAAGAACACCGAGGAAGATGTTCCTTTTAAGGGGGATGGTATTGTAACACCCTTGTTTCCCCCAACTTGTAATTAATCATTAATTGAGATTACCATGTTGTGGCATAAGAACATTGTAAATGTATCATTTTTTAATTGCTAATAACTGATTGTGGGGGTGAAGTCTTGAAAGTACTAGCCATGATATCACTAGAGAAAAGAATGTGAGAATGATAAGAGAATAGTTACTAAGAAAAGGACAGGTGATTGAACCCTCAACCAACCCCATGAATGGAAGCATGGTCTAGTTGTAGAAGGTCAACCTGAAGTACCACAGGGTCTTGCAGACCCAAAACAGACATGAGGTTTCTTTCTAACAGAAGGAACCAGATAGGAGGAATGTGTGTGCAAGGCACGCAAGATGATATGAAGAGAAGAGTAGAGAACAAATCGAAGGCTACGAGCTTGATGAAGAGAAAACATCTGATAAACCTCATCGAGGCCGTGACAGAGAGAGAGATCTCTGAGAATATGCAAAGAATGAGACCTGAACAGAAGGTCGCGAACTTGATGTTGAGGAAGCATCTGATAAACCTCGCAGAAGATGCGAAAGAGAAAGGATCAATGAGAATTGGCATAAATTTCCTGGTGATATCATGGCTTGGCATAGGGGTGGCCAGAGCGCTAATAATGAATGCCTCTAAGCCTATGCATGAATGGAAAGACGAACACCCATAATCAGTTAGTTGGCCACCATGTGTAATAGAAAAGTAATCTTATATCCTGTGTGTTTAGGTGGTAACTGTGAATTAAGGTTGGATATTATATGAATGTTGCAGGGATGGACATGTTTTCTAAATGGTTATACTGTATCCCTTCAATTATAACTAATTGTGTATTTAAGAAATTCTCTGGCCTATACATGTAAATGATTGAGCCCCGTGGTGGCTCAACTTAAAATAAATGAACTGTGAATTGTTGACTTTGGGCATAACCTCATGTGTGCATGTCGATACTCCCAGTCATTCTAAAGGAAGGGGTAGGTCAAGATCAGGACAGGTAGTGCATGTGTGCATAAATCCTTTGTGAGGTAGGTAGAGATCAAGAACCCCCCCCCTTAAGTTCTAGAGTTGATAGATGAGCGTAAGAGGTGTGCGAAGGATTTCTATAAGTGTTTATTTCAAGAGAATTAGCGCAAAATACTTAAGTATTTAAGGAGCTGACAAAACTTAGGTATAATAGTGAGTTTCGATCCCCTAAAGGAGAGATCCTTTCATTTGAAAGACAAATGGATGAGATTAGTTCGGGAGGAGCCAAAGTTCTTCACGATCGACGGATCTAGAAAAGGAACACTGGCGTTAACCCTTTGAGCCCTTTGGACTTCGCGAGTCTGACGAATTGAGCATATTCGTTGCACAAGAGATGAATCCCCCGAAGTCTCGAAGTAAATCTGGGCTGTAGATCTGGAGATGCCTGGGAAATATCTCGACCGTTGGATCTACGATATAGTCAACCCGATGTTGACCACTTCGGGAAGACAGAGGTTTGGTAACACCAAAACCCCCGAAGTCCCAAAGTCTCAAATTTAATGTGGACCATGGATCTAAGGATCCTTCAGGATCCCTCACGACCATTTCAATCGTGGGGACATGAGTATTAACGCCAAGATCATATGGGAGCCCATGTGTTGAGTGACGGGGTTGTCAGGTGTCCCTCTCGGAGTGGCACGCACTGGGACCCAAGGGACCCTTAAACAAAAGTTATGAGCCATAGATATATGGGGTTGCATAGATACCCTCGAACCGTCAGATTGAGGTCGTGGTCAGCCCAACACTGATCGACTCCGGGAGAAAAGAGGAGCTTGCATTGCAAAACCCCCTAAGAGTCGGAGAGTCAAAGTAGATCTGAGCCATCCAAGCCAGAGGGACAGGTGTCGTTAGATCTTGTACTCTAGAGAGAAGTCACTCTGAGAGGACCAAAGTGTGAAGACACAAGGATTTCCGAAGGCCGGAGTCTCAAAGTCATCCCAGTCGTCCATCGGAAGGTATGCGTGGCAGAAGATCTGCCATTTTGGAGGAAGTCACTTCGGGAGAAAAGGGGATGTGTTGGACAATAACTTCCAAAGGTCGGAGAGCCAGAGTTCATCTGAGTCATTCGACAGCTGAGGACAGGTGTCAGTAGATCTTCCATTTCGAATGATAGCCACTTCGGAGGAAAGTGGGGTCAGGCGAGTTAAGAATTCCCGAACGCCGAAGTCCCGAAGTAGATCACAATTGTTGATCGGGGGAGACGTGTGGCGTTCAATCTGTAACTCTGGGTATGGATTACTCCAGAGGAAAAAGGCATTGGAGTGTTCAAAACTCTCGAACACCGAAGTCCTAAAGTAGATTATAACCATCGATCACAAGGGACACGTAGCGCTCGATATGTAACTCCTGGTACATAAGTACTTCAGGGAGAAAAGCCTTTGGAGCGTTCAAAATTCCCGAATGTCGAAGTCCCAAAGTCAATTAGGGCCGTCAAAATATCTGGGGACACGCGGCGTCGGATTATGAACTTCAGAGATTTTCCACTCCGGAGGATTCACATGGTGGTCGTCTTGGCACCCGTTGTCTTGGCGTCTCGTCATAGCCTGCGGTCATATGCGAGTATAGATGGATGGAAGAACCCGATGAACTTGGGAGAGGCTACCTGTCATCTCTGAGCTCGGTTCAAAGCATGGAGACCATGTCTGGAAAGCTATGAAAGAGAAGAATGGGATAGAAACCTCTAATGAGGGTTTTTATTCTCCTAAGAAGAGTGAAATTTTGGCACCCCCACCATGGGTGTGTTACAACCCAACAAGTCAAAAAACTCAATATAGAATTCCATAGTTTATCCATCATGGCATAGAATTCTATCTTTTTTAAAGGAGTTAAGAACATAAAGAAGTTCCTCTTCTCCAACCAATCTAGGGAAATAAGATGCCACCTTGAGAATTTCTTCTATGTTTTCTTTGTCTGGTTCTTTAAATACCTCCTCAAAAAGTTGCACTCCTAATTGAACCAGATCCTAAAAGTTGTTGACCTTCCTCCCTTCCTTGTTGGTTAGTTCCCAGATTGTATTAACACTCTTTCCATGGTTATCAAAGTTTTTAAAAAAATGGTATTTTGATCCCCCAATTCAATATAAGTATCCCTATTCTTGAGCCTCCACTCCCTTTCCCTGTCCAAAAGTGACTTTTCCTTTTTCAACTCCAAATCCTTCAAAATGGCCTTATCCTTGTCACTAAGCTAACATCCCAGAATCGTATTAAAAAGTGATTCCAAGTTCTTCTCCACTTATTTTAGTTGACCAACCCTTTCTATATGTCTTTTTCCTTCCCAATTGGCCACCTTATCCTTAATTCTTTTCAAATACTTTACAAATTGTTCACAAGTAGTTCCCTCCTGTGAAGGATCATACCTCAACCAATTTACCTTCACCAAATTTTGAAACTCCTCCTCATTGACCCATCCTAAATTACACTTTAATGAATATCTCAACTTTGGATCATTTTTATCCAATTCCAAAAACCACTCGATAAATCAAGTGTTTCATTATATCCAAGGTTCATGTATTAAGTATGTGGAGTTTCCATCCTATATTATGGAAGTGATCATCTAGGTCTGTCGTTCCAATCTTACTACAACTTTTAAAAGGCCATTTGCTATTTTGTTCATGTCTTTATATATGTGAGACAAATAGATATATGTGAAAGCTAACATCTACAATTGCATATCACCATAAAGGGGTTGTAAGGTGAAATTTATGATTTTAGATTCCTTTCTAATCCATTTGATGACCAAGAGAGAGTCACCAAAAATTTGAATTTAATGGAACCCATGTTCTTGGGCCAACTAAAGAATTAATTTAAGTGTCATCAGTTCATAGAATTTATTAGTTTCTTGGCCAATACCCACTTTGAAGGATATATGGTGGGTAGAGGAGACATATAAAATTCCTACTACACCACCTTTGGGAGGATTTCCTTGCAAAGCTCCATCAAAGTATGCCTATGGAAGAGCCTTGTTTATTACCTCTTCTCATATTTCATGTTTAGATTGTTTTTCCTCCTCTTGTGGGAAAGCATTTAATATATTGAGAGACCGAATCACACATTTGAGAGGGAGGGTCTCCTTTGCTTCAAATAAGCTCATATTCATAGCTAGTCACACTCCCCGAGATATGTTGAGGGGAAGGGCTTTGATATTCTTGGTGTCCTTTTCGAAATACCGAGATATAAAGGCTTCTTCTATATCTCCTCTTTTCAATACATTTTTTAGTCCTATGATTCTTTCCACTTCTTTCCAAACCTCTTTAGTAAAGGGATGGGTCATAATTAGATGTTTAATGGTTTCATTTGCTTGTTTGCATAAGCTGCACTACCCTGGGCCATTAAAGTTCTTTTTCTAAAGAACCTCCCATGTAGGAGCCTTATTGTTTAAAATAATACACATGAAGATTTTATTTTTTGAGGGACGCTTTAGTTTCTATATAGTTCTCTACCATTGAGCCTAATGTCCCTCCAAACCTTCCTCGATGATTGCAATATAGCCTAACTTGGTCACATATGTTCTAGTGGGATTGAGTGACCAAATCAGATCACCATCTTCTCAAATTTTTACATTGTTTTATTTTAAAACTTCTATATATCCTTTCTAGTCTTCAACAAATTCTTCTCTCAATCCCATCTCCTCTCAGGTGAGCCATTGTTGTTTCCAATTTGTAGATCTCTCCCAGTTTACAATTTGTCGAAACATGTAAAATCCTTTACTTCTGAGATCCTCAATCAATCAAGGAGGTAATATATGGAAACATTTATTACCCATCGAAGGATCAAGGGAAATTTTAATTTTATCACCTCTACCCACCTTCTAGATCGACCAATTACTACCAAAGGGAAGGATGAATTCATAGTTTCCCAAGTGATTGAGGCATTATGTAGTCATTTATATGGGTTTCTTACCCAATCTTCTACTATATTTGGGGCGATATATTTTTTGTTGATTAATTGGACCCACAATCCTTTTCCTTGTAAAATCCTCCAAACATGTTTTGCATCTAGAGATTTAGAGAAGAGAAAGGGTTTTTTTAGGCCCCATCCTTCTCTAGCCATTGGAACAACCAACTTTTTTCATGAAGCCAATACAAGACCTTTATTTTTTTGGTATCCTAACCAAATAAATATGTAGCATGGCTTCCTAATGGTCTCCAACACACCTTTCATAGTCCACACCAATGAAATCCAATATATTGTTAATTCTTCTAATACATCCTTAACAAGAATCAGTAAGCCCCCTTGCAAGAGCCACTAATTACACCAAGAATTTAATAAATTTTCCACCTTGGCAATCAACCATTTCCAATACCCTTTTTTATACAAATTGGGGTTTAAGTGGAAACCTAAGTACTTTAATCCCTGGTCTAAATCAATCACTTGGTAGGGAAACATTTCGGATAAATGGCCATATTCTTGATCAATGATGCCCCATGTGGGATTAGTGGACTTGTCAAAACTAATAACCATATTAGTATCTTTACAAAATAACTTTTTAAATTTCTCCACTAGTCTAAATCAATCACTTGGTAGGGAAACATTTGGGAGAAACGACCCTATCCTTGATCAATGATGCCCCATGTGGGATTAGTGGACTTGTCAAAACTAATAACCATATTAGTATCTTTACAAAATAACTTTGTAAATTTCTCCACTATTCTTCTGGTATCTTCACAAAAAATCAAAATATCATCCACAAATAAGAGTTGTGTTATGTTACATGTTGGACCAATGCATATCCCCTTGAAACTAACATGTTATGTAGCCTCTTTTATTAGTCTACTCAAACCTTCAATGATGAGAAGGAAAAGGAGAGGGGATAGTGGGTAACCCTTCCTTAGGTTCCTACCTGGTGTGAAGAAGAGGGAGGGAGCCCCATTGATTAAGATGGAAAAGGACATTGAGGTAATGCAACTCATCACCAAAACCACAAATTGATGAAAAAAGCCCAAGTGAATAAGCATTGATCTCAGATAAAGATCACAACTTACTCATTGTAGGCTTTAGATTGGTCCACTTTGATGACCACAACTCTTTGATTTATGACCTTTATTGAGTGAAGGATTTCCTATGCTATTCCAACTACCTCATGAATTTGTATTCCTTTTAAGAACCCAAACTTCTCTCCAAAAATTTGTTTTGATAATACCCTTTTGAGTCTTCTGGAAATGATTTTTGAGATAGTTTTGTAGATACAATTACATAAGGATATTGGCCTAAAATTTTCAAAATATGGTGGGTTATTCTCTTTTGGAATTAGAGATATTAAGGTAGTGTTGAAGGCTCCTAACATTTTCCCAGTGGCTCTAATGGCCTCCACCACCATTGTAATACCATCTTATATAAATTCATAGAATCCAAAAAATAATTCCACAGGGAGATCATCTAGCCCTAGACTTTTGTTCCTTTGGAAGCTTTGTAATGTTTCTTGTAGTTCCTGTTTCCCCACTTCTTTCATCAATTACATATTGTCCTCCTAATTGAAAAAACCGGGGAATGAGTTGGATAGCCTGATTACTTCAACAAAAGTAGCCCGAGATTCCTCCTTGAAAAGAGTTGAGAAGTAGTTGACTCCTTCTTCTTGTATGTCCTTAAAATTTAATACACAAATGTTGTTCTCTTTGTCGATTTTCCAAATAGAATTAATATTTTTCCTTTTGTGCATATCTATGGAAGAACTTCGTAAAGGTCTACCTTGTGCTTAATGACTTAATATCCTTGCCATTCCATAGTACCCAATATCTCAGAAGGAGTAGTAAGCTTCATAGTACAAGCCGAGGGCATTCAAAATAGCATAAAACACATCCTTAGACCATAAAACAAGAGGAAGAGTTGGAATGCAAACCCAGATTGGAAGGATATCAACATGAGCAGTTTCGACATTGAAATCCACACACCATTTTTTCATAAATAAGCTTTGGGAACACCACTTCCATTGTGAAAGATATTGTTTACCTCAGCCACTGATTTGAAAACCCACACTAACCATCCTTTTTACAAATCCATAATGTCGGGAGGGTATCCAACCATAGGTTCAAAATTTTCCTTGGTCCACTCCTTAAGACAGTCCCTATTCATCTTCCTACTAGAAAAACTACCAACAATTCCATGTTCTTCCAATTCCATCACATCATTGAACCTAGTATTGGCCCCTATGTTTAGGATTATTGATTGCTCCATATTTTTAATACATTAAAGCATTTTCCGTCTCTTCGGTCACCTTTCTCCTTCTTGTTGGAAGATTGGTTGTTTTCATTGATGTCCACCCAAGTCATGGGTTTTGGACCACAAGATTGATGAAGGTATTTGGACATGAAGGAAAATGCACATGAAAATATAACACCCATGGATGGATAGTATACATCATGTTGTTTCCGGTGGTATGTGGCATGTCACGTGGATCCTCATGGTTGAGGAGAAATGAATTTTTGAAGATGACAAAGTGAATTGTACATGTAGGCCCTGAAGATAATTAAAGAAAAGAATTACAAAATAAGAAAGTGTCAGGTCAGCCCTAATGTTAAAAGGAAGTGACATAAATGGTATAAATAGACATCATTATACATTCATTTGATACAAGTCGAATTTCAAAGGGAATAAGAAGTAAAAGAAGGCCATATTTCAAGGGAGGATGAAGTCTTTTGGTGATGTGTTCTAAGGTATGTTATTTTCAGGTCATCTTACCATTTTTGCTATAACATTTTTTCTAGAACGATTCAGATGGTGAAATCGCTATGGTATTGAGAATACATATCAAGGTA
>ML840643.1:0-23672 GCA_009831015.1 Picea engelmannii | reverse complement strand
GGATGGAAACCATGTCCAAAAGGGTTACATCTGCTTTGATGTTGGCCAACTAATTTAGAATTTTGTATTTGGAAGAGGGGAGAGGGAGGTGATCCCTTGACTATCAGGGGCCTTAGGAACCTAAACAGTAGCAGCTAGTGAATATGAGCTTGGGATAGAAGAAGTGTGGGGAGGATCATATTTGCTTTGGGGAGCATAGGATTTATTCCTAGTATTTATGATCATGACATCTTCTGGCTCTGCAAAGTCTAGGACAACGATGGTAGTTTCAGGTCTCTTGCCAAATATTTTATCTCTGGCATTCTTCTTTACCTCACATGTACTTTCCTAATGGTGTTCCTCACAAAAGTTACACTAACTACGAGGCATGATAGATTTAGGATGAAAATCATTTTCATTCGTATTTCTAAAGAGGGGTGCAGAAGAAGATGAAGCTCCAAGAGTAAGAGAGGAGACATTTCATTTTTGCTCATATTCTATCATTCAATTATTCATGTCTTGTACAAGTTGTAAGAGGGCGTGCATGTCTGTCTGTTTAACTTAGTCTCCCTTAGGAAGACCTGTTCTTTCAAGTTTTTCTTCATACTCTAAACAAGTATGCAAAGCGAAACCTAGGTTATCAATGGATTTTATTCATGCCTATGAGGATAGGGTGAGGGTAATGCATTATAATAATGCATAAAAGAGGTTTGGTTCTGAGGTTGGATGAGTTTGGGGATTTGGTTATATAATTTGGTGAAACGTAAGTTGAAGGACTTGATAGTCTCACCATCCTTATAAGCGACATTATTGTACTCACGTAACTTCTTGGTTGGCTTTTGGATTTCCCATAAGTAGACTTGAACCAATACACTAACTCCTCTCAAGTACATACAATATTAGGAGGGAGATCAAAGAAATCGGTCGTAGCCTTCCCTTCAAGGGAATTGACAAATAAGCGCATACAAGTATCGTTGTCATTACCTCCTATGTTGTGACAGGAATTAGAAAATGCCACAAAGTGTTCATTCGTAGTGACAGTGTTATTCCTTGAAAACCTAGGGATATTCTCTTTGAATTTAGGAAGCGGCCGGGTAGCAGGTGCCAGGTTAAGAGGGGAGGAAACATGCCATGGGGTGGTTGTAGCATCTTCTTCAAACTGAAAAAGCCCATACTTTTTAATGACTTTGGCGGGGTTTGTGGTGATTGGACAGGAACTTGGTGACTATACAAGCTACCAATCACTGATGAAGTTGAAGGTTGAGATGAAGAAGCACCTCCAGTGCCACCAGATCCACCACTAGATGCCATATTATGGATGATAGGTAAGGGAGAGAAATATGAACTGGATAACTCAAACAAGGTTCTCCTTAGAGTACTTTGTTGGGCTGATAACACAACATTCCTTCTTCTTATTTCAACAATAGGATTAATTTTCGGTGATAAACCTCTTCTTCTCCTAGAAACACGAGGGTCTAAGGACATGAAAAGAAGATCAAAACTAAAGGAAATGAAAGTTATGGCTGATTCCTAAGTTGTCTACACCTAGCTTCCCAACGTTCTTGGGAACTTATGTCTTGTTCAATTTTTTTCCATGAGCAATTAAGCTAAACCTAGGTACTAGCAGTATCTAATATGGTATTAAACAAGTTTAAAGCAATGTTGGTCTAATCTTGAAGACTAGGCTCAATATTAGGCTGCGTTGCAACAGGTACAATCATTAAGAAATGAAACAGTCGAAGAATCAAAATCATAAAAGTAGATATATTTGATGATAATCGAGCATAAAAATCAACCAGGGAGATATGGAAGATCTCCCCAGTATGGTCGCCAAATAAATGTTGAAGAAAAGATATGAAATTATCTTACTCAAGCATTTTTAGATCTTGCTTGGATAAGGAAGGATAGACGAGAATATCACCCTATGTCTATAGCCTCAAAATTTGTTTCCTAATCCACAAGTATTAGTTACAAGGGCTTAGGATGTTTTTTTAATAAATAAAAGATTGTTGAAAAATTCAACATTTTATATAATTTTATGAATATAATAGATGCAAAAGTAAATGTGGAGACAAAAGAAAAAATACCAAGTCAATAATTAACATAGATGAGACAGAATAGAAATTTCTTATTTCATTCCAATAAATCAAAAGAATCGTTTTCTTTACAAAAATCCCTGAGGAAGTTTGGACCAAAGTCAAACTTAGATGTCCTCGATGAAAACCGTACAAAAGGAAGTCTAACAGAAAGTAAAAAACTAAACTTTAAAATATGAGGGGGTTGTTTTGGTAAGAAGTGTACCCCCCCCACCTTTTGGACGGAAGAATATAGCAAAGAGTGGGTTAAAAACCCACTTATCCTAAGTTTTTATGCCCGAAAGCATCATGCTAAGGAGCACGTAGATTTGGGCAGTTGAGATCTGCACGCTCAGATCTACGGTGCAGGTTCCATATCGGACCCCCCCCCTCCCCGTCGTTCTACCTTTAATGAGGAGGGGGGGGAGGGGTCGGGGGTGGTGATTTTAAAAGGCGGGCCCCCCACTATCGTGGTGCCTCCTCGTGAATTCGGACCCCCCCCCCCACCTAAAACATCTTACCGTTGCCTACCCTCTCTAGGTAGACCACTTATCACCACCTCTTACCGCTCCCACCTCCTGCTAACATCTGTCTCCCACTCCATCTCTTACCTCTACCCATCACATCGCCTACTCTCCCTCCTCCTCTCATTATGCTACATATGTCCTCCACGACGTTGACGCCATCATCCGTGCCAGATCCGCGTCCACGTCCGTCGACTGGGTCCCCTCGTAGCAGTCCAACAAAGCAGCAGATAGCCAAGAGGAGGCCACCACATCTTCCAAGTGCAGGCGTTGAACCCGTGCACTTAGATCTCGATGCATAAATTAATGTAAATAGGGAAGGTGGGTGAGACATCATCTCCTTCCTTAAATAGAAGGCCAGGGAGGGACAAATCGTAGGGAAACACTGTCAGTCCAGTCTGACAAAGATTGCATTCGACAGAAGACTGCATGGGCAATCTGACCGACGTCTACATGCACAGCGTGACAGAGGAACTCATCAACGCAAAGCCTTAAATTCATGACATGATCATGCCTTCAGAAGTAAAGCCAGTTTTAAGTATATGTAGGCATTTTTTTCCATTTGGTTAGTGTCGATGGTAGAGTTACATCCCCAATTGTAATGTTTTGATGAAGCCTTTGGTTCTCTGGTTATGAACTGATACTTGAGACTTCTTGTTTAATGGCAGCCAGCTTCTTATTTTATTTCTTTGCTTATGAGTCTGAAAGCTCAGGCATGGATGATCTAGTCGAGTGTTGTGACTATAGTATAATGTAGTTTTGACTATATCTGTCGTTTCAGTGTTTTCAGTTTCTCGAAGTTTTCATATCCAAGAGTATCTTGTATCTGAGACTTTTCCTCCAAAGGTTGTTAGAAGACCGGATGTCCAGAGTGATGGAGACGCGAAGTCGCAACCCCGCCTGCTCACACAGGATCGATCAATTTCTCCCTTCTGCTGAGCCTTCAGTGGCTCCTTGGATTCCCTTGGGAATCACTGATGAAATCTGACCCAGATCCACAGGTCCTTTCTTCTTTCCTCACGGTCTCTGCATGAGCCATGAACAATTTCCCCACAGGAAACTGTTATCGGGGTTTGGGGTTTCGAGCTTCCTGATGTCGAGGGTTTCTCACCTCTCCAACTCTCGATCTCCGATGAGATCCTTTCCATGCGCTAGCCCTCCTGGCTAGGTTCCTAGTCCATAGGACATGAATTCATAAGACCGCAGCCTTCCTTCCTATCGAGATTTCAAACTTCAAAAACCCGATGCGCCCTTTGTGCGCTAGCCCTCCTGGCTAGGCCCTAGTCCATGTGACCACTTACCATATGACCACAGCCATATAGCTTTCCATCAGGATTTTGGGGTTTGCGATGTCAATGTGCATGCGCCCTTTGGACTTGCGATTCTCCGATCCCCGATTCTCTGATGGCTCACGACCGTTGACCTGTCAACGGTCCTTTCAACCGCCACGACTATCTGCCACCTATCTTCCACTACCCTGACTGTGGCCCCACGACTCTTCCGTCGGGATATCGCGTTTCGCGATTCCGAACGACAAGGATTTCTTGTTCTTGGAAACCCCGATTCTCCGAACCCCGACTACACGGGATCCCCTGACACGTGTTCCACACGATGGACAGTTCTGATCTTATGTTGGGGTTTCCACTATGGATTTCCCTGATCCTTTGTCAACGGGAATGTCGATATCCCGATCCTCGATATACCGATAGATGGCCTCCCTGTCGGGGGTTTTCCTGGTGACGTCAATCGCTGCCACGTGTCCTTCCTCAGACGGACGGCTCTGACCTCGTGTCGGGGTTTCGGGGTTTTCGGTGTCCCGTTTTCTTCGACCCTAGGAACTCCGATTTCCCGATGCTCGATATGCCGATGGCGCTCAATCCTTAGCCACCTGTCCTTGCAGATGGACGGTTACGATCTCCTCCGAGATTTCGAGACTTTGGATGTCCCGATTCACACGACCTCAAGAATCCCGATTTCCCGAGTGCCGATATCCCGATGGATCCACCCCCTATCGGGATTTCTTCTCCTGTCCAAAAGGACTTAACTCCCTCGCAGCTTCCGCAGATCCAACGGCTGACGAGTATCTGATCCAGATATGACGGCTTAGATCTGTTCCTCCTGTGCGCCTACTCCAGGGGTTAAACTCTGCGCAACTTCTCCCGATCCAACGGCTAACGTGATTTCTGTATGAGATCCGATGGCTATCGGCCTCCTCCTTTTGTAGGCTCCTCTTGAGCTCCTCCTGGACGTAAACTCCTCAACGGTCCAGATCTCTTTACCTGCCAATCTGACGGTTGTTGTGCTCCTCTGAGCTTCTTCGCTTTGTCCCCAGACTTGGGAGAAATATTCAACTCCTGAACGGCCTCGACCTTTGCTTCTTCCTCTGCGAGCTCGACGACCTTGAGCTTTGCCAATGCGTGTGAAAACGCTGACCCTCCTGAGCTTTCTTCTCCTTCCGAACCCTCGAAGGATTCCTTGACTCCTGCGCCTCTGCAGAGTCTTCAAGCACCAAAGTGCTATTTCTTCTAAGCTTTCCCAAACACTCAGACTCCTTGGGGGATTTTGTCCTTCTTCTCCCTCAGATGGAGAATACTTAGATACCCTTCTGGCTATCCTTCTTCTCAAGCAACCTCTTCTGAGTCCTTCTGGGTGTTCAGCAACCCAGTGAAGATCCTTCAATGGAATCTTCCTTCAGCTCACAGAACTCAAAGAGTTTTTTCCTCTTCTGTGCTTGCATGCACACTGACTCGATGCCCTCCTGGCAGAGTAGCTCTTCCACAGAACGTTCAGCAGTTCTGTCTCCTTTATCCTGTGCCTCTATGCACCTGCTCAATGCCCACCTGGCAGAGCCTTCCAGAATCCTTAGTGATTCTGCTTCTCCTTGAACTCACAGCCGAGTTCTTCTCTTCGCACCATTGTGCATATGCTCAATGCCCACTTGGCAGAGACTTCTACAGAATCCACAGTAGAATTCTGTCTGCAACTGTGTCTCTCCTACACAGCCTTGCCTCCAAGGTGTTCAGAAACCTTGAGGTCTTCCTCCGAGTTGTTGATTTCAATTCTTGTGCCCACCTAGCACATCTTTGTCTGACTCCGCAGAGTTCAGAAGTGCATCCTCCGTGCACTGGCGTTCAGAGTCCGCAGCACTCTGTCATACCCTCATGGCATGAAGCCTCAAAGAACCTCTCAACCCTAAAATCAAACACTCCTGTAAATGCAAACATAACATACACTTACAGCATATAAAATAACACACACAGACGTCCATTTAACACACAATAATGCAGGAAAAACTGTTGTTTGTATTAAAAATGGCTAAAATGCCTGTATCTTTACAATCGTGTTCCCGAGATCTCCTCGGCTCTTCTCATCTCTTACTCACTTACTTACAAAATGAGATATGAAAATCTCCCTTTTCTGAGGGGCTCAATCGAGCGCTCCCCTCCAGAATTTCACCTACTCTGATAAATTACATTCAATGGTTGTCTAGTCCAGTGTCTGGATCTAGATCTCAGCCGATTTGGCATTTAAAAGCCGATCTTATCTACAGCCTGCACAAAGCATGACATTCCATGGCTCAATAGCCTAAGCATTTAATTTACATTCAATCCAATTCAAATGAGGATGTGCCTCTCTTCAGCCTTTTAATGCGTGCGCGCTGACGTGGCTGGTTGGCTGGCTGATGTGGAGAGATGCTCCTGCATCAAACTCCTCAGCTGCAAAATCATGAGCTCATGCTCATGCACTTCCCCTCTAAGCGGTTGGAAATCCTCCTGGATCCCAAACAAACATCTGGAGCTTCCCATCTGCTCCATTCTGCTGTTGTTGTTGCGCCGCTGCTGTTGTTTCCTTTCTGCTCAGCCTCTCCTCGCTGGCAGTCTCTGCTGATCGGATCATCAGCCTTCTGATCTCTTCGATCACTGCATCCAGCTACTCCAATGGCTAGCTCTGCTTTTGCAGTCTCCTCAGCTGCAAAAATTTATGGCACATGGGAAGATCACTGTGATCTCCCATGCCATCTTCTTCATCTCCACCTGTGGCCTCAAGCTTCCACTCTACTACTTCATCTCTGCAGTCTCTTCCTGACTGACCTGCTGCTCAGTCATCCTCTTCTCTGACAGCTCAAATTCTGTCAGTTATCTTGCTGGCTCTGGATTGTTCAACCAATCCTCCAGCATCTCCAGCTCCATCTCCCATGGAGTGATAAATATGTCTGCTTGCTCCTCGGTTTCCTTTGCTACTAGCTCCAATTCTACAGCTTCTTTCTTTTCAGCTCCCTGGCTGAAATCATTGAGTTGTTCCTCCGAACACTCACTCTCTTCTTCTGCTTGGGCAGCTTCCAAAGTCTGCTCCAATTCTTCTTGGATAGTCATCGTCAACTGTGACTGTTCTGTTGTTGCACCATATGCAACACAAATTTCTGCCTCCTCCTGGGCACATGGTAGGAATATCCCAATTCCCCCAATCATCAGAAGATCATCCTGATCTTTCACCTCTATCAGTTGTATCTGCTGATCTAAGTCCATCTGCTCTGTCAGCTCCCCTGGCTGATTCCAACTCCCTTCTGAGTTCATGAGACCCACAGATAGTCTCATCTGCTCATCCCTGCCCACCTGGAAATATGGGATGCTTCCGCTGCCCTCCTAGCAGACTATGAGATCAACCGATCCCATCTTCATCAGCACTCCTTGCTGAATTGAACTCTCCATGAGACCTTCAAATGGTCTCACCTGTTTATCTCTGCCCACCTGGCAGTCCAAGATGCCTCCACTGCTCTCCTGGCAGTCTTTGAGATCCCGCATCGATCTCCTTTCATTTCCCAGCTGGCAATGTGAATTTCCCTGGCTGTCCTCCTGACAGTTCGTGAGATCTCGTAGTGATCTCAATCTGTTGCCTTCCTAGAAATCTAGAATTTCTTCTTCTCTGCCCATCTGGCAGTTCTTGAGATCATCAGACGATCCCAATCCATTCTCTTCACCGAGAATTTCTCCGGTTTCTGGTCCGCATACCTGAACCAATTCTTCTATGGCCTTGAGGTTTTCAACGTACCTCAGCCATCCTCTCAACAGTCTACGTTGTCTTCTGACCATCAGCTCCCTGACTAGCCATTTCACCTTTTGCGTCTTCATGGGCCATTCATATACCCATCTCTGCTTTTTATCTTGTCGGATCTTCATTTTGAGCTTCTCCATCTCCCGCTTTATATCAGCGATCTTTTCATCCATCTCTGCAAGCTCCTCTGCTCTGCTCTTCTTTCTATGGCCTTCAGTATCCATGATGTTGTTCTTGTCTACCTTCCTGGCAGACCTGCTGATATCACTCCGCATCAAGAGTGTCTCCAGCTTCATCTTACAATCTTGTTCACTGTCTATGGACTGCTGCCTTTCTGCAAACAAGTCCTTACAAAGTCCTCAGCAACTCTGGTTTCTTCTCGGCCTTCTCTTTCTCCTCTTGCCTGAAGTATATAGACAAGAATATCGGCTCTGATACCACCTGATGCAGACGCGAAGTCACAACCCCGCCTGCTCACACAGGATCGATCAATTTCTCCCTTCTGTTGAGCCTTCAGTGGCTCCTTGGATTCCCTCGGGAATCACTGATGAAATCTGACCCAGATCCACAGGTCATTTCTTCTTTCCTCACGGTCTCTGCATGAGCCGTGAACAATTTCCCCACAGGAAACTGTTATCGGGATTCGGGGTTTTGAGCTTCCTGATGTCGAGGGTTTCTCACCTCTCCAACTCCCGATCTCCGATGAGCTCATTTCCATGCGCTAGCCCTCCTAGCTAGGTTCCTAGTCCATAGGACCAGAATTCATAAGACCGCAACCTTCCTTCCTATCGGGATTTGAAACTTCAAAAACCCGATGCGCCCTTTGTGCGCTAGCCCTCCTGGCTAGGCCCTGGTCCATGTGACCACTTACCATATGACCACAACCATATAGCTTTCCATTGGGATTTTGGGGTTTGCAATGTCAATGTGCATGCGCCCTTTGGACTCGTGATTCTCCGATCCCCGATTCTCCGATGGCTCACGACCGTTGACCTGTCAACGGTCCTTTCAACCGCCACGACTATCTGCCACTTGTCTTCCACTACCCTGACTGTGTCCCCATGACTCTTCCGTTGGGATATCGCATTTCGCAATTCCGAACGGCAAGGATTTCTTGTTCTTGGAAACCTCGATTCTCCGAACCCCGACTCCACGGGATCCCCTGACACGTGTTCCACATGATGGACGGTTCTGATCTTATGTCGGGGTTTCCACTATGGATTTCCCTGATCCTTTGTCAATGGGAATGTCGATATCCCGATCCCCGATATATCGATAGATGGCCTCCCTATCGGGGGTTTTCCCGATGACGTCGATCACTGCCACGTGTCCTTCCTCAAACGAACGGCTCTGACCTCGTGTCGGGGTTTCGGGGTTTTCGGTGTCCCGTTTTCTTCGACCCTGGGAACTCTGATTTCCCGATGCTCGATATGCCGACGACGCTCAATCCTTTGCCACCTGTCCTTGCAAATGGACGATTCCGATCTCCTCCGAGATTTCGAGACTTTGGATGTCCCGGTTCACACGACCTCGAGAATCCCGATTTCCCGAGTGTCGATATCTCGATGGCTCCACCCCCTATCGGGATTTCTTCTCCTATCTATGAGGACTTAACTCCCCCGCAGCTTCCGCAGATCCAACGGCTGATGGGTATCTGCTCCAGATCTGACGGCTTAGATCTGTTCCTCCTGTGCGCCTACTCCAGGGGTTAAACCCTATGCAACTTCTCCCGATCCAACGGCTAACGGGATTTCTGTATGAGATCTGATGGTTGTCGGCCTCCTCCTTCTGTAGGCTCCTCTTGAGCTCCTCCTGGACGTAAACTTCTCAATGGTCCAGATCTCTTTACCTGCCGATCTGACGGCTACTGTGCTCCTCTGAGCTTCTTCGCTTTCTCCCCAGACTTGGGAGAAATATTCAACTCCCGAACGCCCTCGACCTTTGCTTCTTCCTCTGCGAGCTCCACGACCTTGAGCTTTGCCAATGCGTGTGAGAACGCTAACCCTCGTGAGATTTCTTCTCCTTCCAAACCCTCGAAGGATTCCTTGACTCTTGCGCCTCTGCAGAGTCTTCACGCACCAAAGTGCTATTTCTTCTGAGCTTTCCCAAACACTCAGACCCCTTGGGGGATTCTGTCCTTCTTCTCCCTCAGATGGAGAATACTTAGATACCCGTCTGGCTATCCTTCTGCTCAAGTGACCTCTTCTGAGTCCTTCTGGGTGTTCAACAACCCAGTGAAGATCCTTCAATGGAATCTTCCTTCAGCTCATAGAACTCAAAGAGTTCTTTCCTCTTATGTTCTTGCATGCACATTGACTCGATGCCCTCCTGGCAGAGTAGCTCTTCCACAGAATGTTCAGCAGTTCTGTCTCCTTTATCCTGTGCCTCTATGCACCTGCTCAATGCCCACCTGGCAGAGCCTTCTAGAATCCTTAGTGATTCTGCTTCTCCTTGAACTCACAGTCGAGTTCTTCTCTTCGCACCATTGTGCATATGCTCAATGCCCACTTGGCAGAGCCTTCTACATAATCCACAGTAGAATTATGTCTGCAACTGTGTCTCTCCTACATAGCCTTGCCTCCAAGGTGTTCAAAAACCTTGAGGTCTTCTTCCGAGTTGTTGATTTCAGTTCCTGTGCCCACCTGGCACGTCTTTGTCTGACTCCGCAGAGTTCAGAAGTGCATCCTCCGTGCACTGGCGTTCAGAGTCTGCAGCACTCTGTCATACCCTCATGGCATGAAGCCTCAAAGAACCTCTCAACCCTGAAATCAAACAATCCTGTAAATGCAAACATAACATACACTTACAGCATATAAAAGAACACACACAGACGTCCATTTAACACACAGTAATGCAGGAAAAACTGTTGTTTGTATTAAAAATGGCTAAAATGCCTGTATCTTTACAATCGTGTTCCCGAGCTCTCCTCGGCTCTTCTCATCTCTTACTCACTTCCTTACAAAATGAGATATGAAAATCTTCCTTTTCTGAGGGGCTCAATCGAGCGCTTCCCTCCAGAATTTCACCTACTCTAATAAATTACATTCAATGGCTATCTAGTCCAGCGTCTGAATCTAGATCTCAGCCGATTTGGCATTTAAAATCCGATCTTATCTACAGCCTGCACAAATCACGACATTCCATGGCTCAACAGCTTAAGCATTTAATTTACATTCAATCCAATTCAAATGAGGTTGCGCCTCTCTTCAGCCTTTTAATGCGTGCGCGCTGACGTGGCTGGCTGGCTGGCTGATGTGGAGAGATGCTCCTGCATCACAGAGCATACCTTCATACCTCTCTCATCTTTATTCTACCTACTCACCACTATACAAACTAACTGGCTTAAGTTATATCAAGACCTCACTTATTTATGCATCTCTAACCCAGTTTTTTGAGTTAAAGCGATATAATCTTGAGACTGCATCCATTAGACCACCCTCAAATTCATTTGTTGTGACATACAAACTGACAGGCCTTGGGCTTACCTCTATTGCAATCCAGAGGTGACTTCCAACGCTAACAGGAGGCATTATCTAGTGGGGCAAAGCTTTGAGTTCAAAACAGACCATGAAAGCTTAAAGAATCTCTTCACTCAAAGGGATCTCAATGCCAGATAGAGGCGATGTAGTGAGTTTATGAACGAGTACGATTTTGGAATTTTGTACATCAAGGGAAAGGAGAATGTGGTCATGAATGCCTTGAGCAGGAGACCACGTGTTTTCTCCTTGGTACCCTTAAAATTTAATCTAAGGGAGCATGTGTTGGGGCAACTTCTTGGAGATAGTTGGTATTTAAAGGTTACTTCAACCCCTAGAGTGGGAGGCAATTAGATCCAAAGTATGAAGGATATAGCTTGGAAGCAGATGGATTATTAAGATATCAGGGAAGGATGTACATCCCTGAAGGTGGGGATATTTGAGGCATCATACTCAAGGAAGCCCATAGAGAAATTTACTGTGCACATTCGGGTGTGAAGAAAATGTACGCAGACATGAAGAAGTTTTTCTTCTGGGTAGGCATGAAGCATGATGTAGTCCATTTCGTCGCCAAGTGCCTAGAGTGTCAACAAGTGAAGGCTGACCACCACCACTCGGCAGGGCTCCTACAACCGCATGATGTTCCTATGACCAAGTGGGAAGTCATTTCTATGGATTTTGTTGTGGGATTTCCACTCACATTGCACAGACAATGTCATTCTTGTGATAGTTGATAAGTTGACCAAGAGTTCTCATATTATTTCGGTTAGAGACACTTATGATGTCACTGATGTGGCACATGTGTTTATAAGTGAGGTCATCCGTCTGCATGGGTTACCCAAGAATATCATTTCAGATAGGGACTCACAATTCACATATAAGTTTTGGACAAGTTTGTAGTCAACGTTGGGAACCCAGTTGAACTTAATCACAACATATCATCTCGAAACAGATGGGCAAACTAAGAGAGTAAATCAGGTTATGGAAGACATGCATAGGATGTATGTTATGGATAATCAAATCCATTGGGAGAAGTACCTACCTTTGGTAGAGTTCGCCTACAATAACAATTTTCATAGCTCCATTGGAATGCCACCCTATGAAGCTCTGTATGGAAGGCCATGCAGGACATTGTTGAGTTGGGAGAGGTTAGAAGACCGAGTGACAGTTGGGCCAGAATTGATTCAAGAGATGAAGGAACAGGTGATTCAGATTAGGCAGTGACTAAAGGAAGCACAGGATAGACAAAAAAGTTATGTTGATACACACATGACTGACCGAAGTCATAAAGTGGGAGATCAAGTTTTCATTCATATCAGGCCTAATAAGAGTACCATTCAGTTCGGGAAAGGGACAAAGTCAGTAAGTATCATGTAGGTATAAAGGATAAGGTTGAGATGTATGAAGAGCAATTGTGAAGAAAAGAAATCCTTAAGACAAGTAATTATAGAATGTGGAATGGACCCTAGTAAGAAATTATTCTTGATTTGGGGATGCTCACTAAGACATGGTAAACATGGTGCCCTTCAAAGCATGTATGTGATTTGTAATACTATTGTAGGTAGAGAACCTAGTGTGCTTCGACTATGACAAAGAGAATCATATACTCAACATTACCTCATCAATACCTAATCCTTATGACTTAACAAGAAGGTCACTGATTAAGAATATTAGAATCAATGAAATGATTGCTTCGCATAATGATTGATTATCAATATCTTCGTAAATGTTCCTTAGCATGGGAAACTTTAGCAATGACATGTGTTGTATCTCTCAAGCTAGAGGGATAATCAAGTTAGTAATAATTGGTTATAATTAGAAAGGTATTGTAGGTGGGATTGTATGCATGGAGTAATGGAAGTTGTACAAATCTCAATAGAAGATTCACTTAAGAAAACTAATAAATTGAGTTAAGGTTTTAATTAGTAGTCAAACCAAAATGGCTCAGGATCTACTACTTGAGAGAATGTAGAGACCTTACAACGAGATCATTCCTCACTTTTTTGACCACCTCGGGAATATGTTTCCCAAAGGTTGAGTGTATGTAATGCCACCTTTTGACTTAAATAGCTAGAATTACTTAAGGCCTAATCACCTTTTATTTTCTATTAACTATGAAACTATTAATGATACACTTGAATTTTAAGACATATGAACCTATGTGAATGTCAATTCTATGAATGTTTAATGTTATTTGAATTATGATGTATATTATGCAATCTATTTCTAACTTAAAATTTTTGACATTTAAAGTTGTTGGTACGTGGATACCGAATTGAGGATATGATTAAATGCATTTACATGATAATAACGCATGGATATGTATGAGTTTGTGTTATAGACTAATCTGCAGGTCAATGGGCTATGAAATAGCCAAAGGATAATGATAATAAAAGGTTGACGTCATAAACATCAACAGAGAAACAATATGGTATGAATCTTTGTATGTGAAATTATGTTGATTCAAATGCATTGCTATGATATGTGGACAAGTACAGGTTTTTCAGGTGGCGAGACTGCTTGAAACTGAATATACGATGAGAAAATTGCCAGCAACACAGTGCCACTGTATGGTCCATGGTAGAGTGTTGACCCTAGTTCTATGAGGAGTGAAGTTATTTCCCACCATGTATCCTCTGAAACCTACAATCATGGGAGGATGGTGTTAGCTCACGCTCCCCTAGATGTGTGTTGATGACTGCTAGTTGCCTGCCGGGGAAGCTTGGTTAAGAGAATTGACACTTCCTCTTACGAGTTCTATCTGGAGCTAGGTCAATATAGTTGACACTCCAAGATAGTCCAACAGAGGAAGGATAGGGATGGAAGATGGAAGTAGGTTAGGGAGGAAGGATGACTAGAAGTAGTTGAGAGTGTGTGGGGCTTTCGCCTTATAGTAGAATTTTTTTATTTCCTCTTTTTGAAAAATATGTATATATGTATATTTATAATTGTTTAACTCAACTACAATTATCTAAGTGAATGTTTCTTGTGCTAAATTATTATAATTGAGGGATTTTGCAAACATTTTAAATGGTTTACTATCTTTATGAAATGAATGGTCTTGTTGATTGGATTCGATGCATACAAGAATTAATTTAGGTGTGATAATTATTGTCATTAGTACATGTGTGAGTCATGTATGTGTTAGCTACGCATGCATACCTTGCACCTGTACACTAGTATGTATAAGTGTTTAAATTGATGATGTTTTTTATTTGATGTGGATGTATGAATCATGTGTCATTACCCTTGTATTGTAAATTATTCTAACTTCGGGATGAAGTTTCTTGAAGGGTGGGTGTATGTAATAGCCCAATTTGATTATTTATTTATCCTAGTGTTAATTTAAATTTAATTAATTATTAAAACAAATTCAATAAGTCTTTTTATTATTTTATTATTAAAAAGGTAAGTGAAGTAATTAATGAGGGGATAAGGTTGTTGGGGGGATTAATGAAGGGATAAGGTTGTTGGAGATTCAAGGGAGAAGGATAAGGAAGAGGGCAGAGGACTTGGAGAGGGGTCTCTTTGTTTTGGGAAAATTGTGTGAAAAAAAAGGAGGATGGAATTCTGAAAAAGAGGAGGAAATTGGAAGAATAATTTGCCTTTTGTTTTTTGGGAACTCTCACAGGGGCATTATTGTTGTTGGGATGTTTGGGCTCGGAGGCTAGGAAACCACAAGGATTCTTGGAGCTAGGGAGCTGGAGAGGTTGTTCCTAGTTGGTTGGGAGGTTAATATTCAGTTGGGCAGTTTGGGCAAGCACAAGAACAAGTGAACCAGGGGTTGAATCAACCAACCTGCAAGTCGAGGTATGTATTTTACCAGTTGGTCTATTATCATTATGTTGTTGTTCTTATGTTGTTGTTGTTGTTTATTCCTGGTATAAGAAAATCATGAAAAAAATTCTAAACTAAATTTCATTCATTTCAGTAGTAGATTATAGAAAATATTTATTTATTTTGAGCCCTGAAATAGGTAGGCCTTACAAAATGGTGCATTCGGAAACAAGGAAAACGTGGTAAGCTGAGATCCATATGTAACTAGAGTCTGATAGAATGAATTAGACCATACAGTAGGAAGATAATTCCCAAAACACTTATTTAGTCAACTACAAGCATTGAGACCTAAATTATGCATAGACCCCATTAGAAGAGAACTTGGGATCACTACAGGCAAAGACTGATAGTACCAGTACAGTTGGTTCATGCACTAAGAAATATGAGCATAAATTGTGGGTTGATATGATTTGGGATGGTAAGGGAACCTTGTAACCAGCATGGCACGATCTACAATACCACGATCTACAATACCACGGTCATGAAATCCTATATAGTTTGTCCTAAAAATTGTTGGTTGACATGACAGTCATCAAAACCTACAAAAGAAATAATGACCCATGGGATCTGAATTGTGATGATGAAGATACAACTCATGAGTTCTTAAGGCATGTATTATTTATGCATAGGATACATGTTCGATAATAGATTGAGAATTTATACGAACCATGTAACACTTGGAGCAGAGCGCTAAGGATGTTATCCTGAGTGCTCCACAAGAAGCAAAGTTGTACCTATCCAGGTATAGTCACTGATAACTGGGCATGAATCATGTCTACATGACATGACAAGTAAGTCAGTAGGTAGCTGCTGGGATTGGAAACCTCACTGGGGAGGATATGGAATTTTAGGGATTTGATTCATTTCCTTGTCACCAATCAGCCAGTTTTGTCCCATCACAGTACCTGTCCGTTGTACTTCACTACCATTCTAGGTGGGTGGGGATGAGATGATTCAGTTACCTACCCAATTAGAATATTCATCTTCTGCAGGGTGAATCAAAAACCTTTGTACAACCTGACTACAGCCTTGACACAAGTGTTCAGATCTATAACAATAGTGAAATTTATGACATCATGGGAAGTGACCTTGTTGCTACTTGAGTGGAGCTTACACATAAACCAAGCATCAGAAGCCTATATTGTGTACATACTATATGAGTAATATGACTCCATTGGGAGTAAAACATTTCCGCCCCTTGACAGTGGACAGTCTACCAAAAGGCATTGGCCTTCTTCTCCATGCATGGGGTGAATCTACGAAACCAAAACTCATGTCCCTTCAAATACAATATGCTACAGAAATTGGGGGCTCAGTATACTTCTAAATCAAAGCTACCTAAATCGTGGGTGCCATCAGAATCAAAAGAAGATTCCCATGGGGGTGTCTCGAAAAATTGGGGAACCAAAACCCTAACTTGAGACAACGGCCAGAAGAGGAATTGGATAGGGACTAGCAGATGCATTCTTCATAAGAATAGTGATGAATATATGGATTATTTGTTTGTGACCTGCCCCTTTGCTATGTCTGTCTAGAAGATGGTAGCACAAGCTATTGTGGGCTTATCTAAATGGGATAAATGATTCTGGTTAACTGTCTTTTAGATTGGCTAACAGACAAGGCAACTACAAAATATTTATCTTTTTATTTATGGAATTTGGTGGGCCAGAAATCAGATTACTTTCCAGGATTTGGTTTTTACTCCTGCCCAGGTAGCTCACAGGATTAGATTGGCTATGGATGATAATAAGAGTACCCCAAAAGAGAAAACAATTAGATGTTTATTGAAGTTGAGTATTGATCATGAGAAGCCTTGGGGTTTTCCTGACAGTGCAAGTTAAGAAAACCCAGGTATTTGTGGAGCAGGGGTTGTCCTCTTAATAGATACGAATCTTTTTTTTTTAAAGTATGCTGGCAGGCAAGGAACTAACAATTGGGTTGAATTCTATGGTATTTTGGTTTTGTTGAAAGTTGCAGAAGAGTGAAGACCAAAGCAATTCCAAGATTTTAGATATTCAAAACCCATGATAGATTGGGCAAATCAACACTGCAGCATTGGAAATTTGGGCCTAATTATTATTGTGAACCAAGTAAAGAAGGTAAAAGCCACTTTTGAGTTCATTTTTTCCTCATATATATCAAGAATACAACACACAAGCAGATACTTTGTCAACGAATCTTCGCTCCTGCAGGAGGGTGTCCTAACTGAACTTGAATTCAGAGGAGGCACTCTCATTTTAGCATCCAGAAATCTTTATATTAATGTTTTTATTGAAAATGGGTCTTTTGTGTTAGAGAACTTATAAGGTGTTATGTAAATTTCATGGTAGGTAGTTCTTACAGGGTAAGAACTTAAAGTTTTTTATACTAAAGGACTAAAATAATATTGGGATGTTTTAAATTTGACAGCATCGACAGTCATTCTCCAATGAGAGGCCATATGGGCCACCCTGAGGCTAGCCAGAAAGATTTGGAAAATCAACCAGTCTTGCGAAGTATTGACAAAAGCCAGGGGGGACGTACAACCTTTGTGAGTCAAACCAAAAGTCAGGACGAACGAGATGCTATATGATCTTGTGAGTTAAGATGTAAGTCTAATACAAAAGTCAAGGGAAACATACAACCTCTGTGAACATAAACAATCTAGTGCAAAAGTCAGGGGGAACGCACAACCTCTATGAACATAGACAGACTAGAGAAAAAGTTGAGGGGAACGTACAACCTCTGTGAGCCTAGTCAAGCTTTGTGAGCCATGAGCAAAAGTCAAGGCATCTAGCAAAAGTTAGGTTGAACATAAAATTCCTATGAGCTAGAAACAAACTATCTTCCTGATATTGCAAATGATGTAAATGTATTGATTTAGTGTGTCGGCACATGTGACATTATCCACCATGAAGAAATTCGAATTGCCATGTAAAGAGTCGAGTTGAATGTCAAGATTGAGTCGTAAAAGTCAAAATTGCATGTCTAGGTCAAAGTCAAAGTTGTCAAGTTGTTGTTGCATGTCGCATGTTTCGTATTGCATGTCGCATGCATGCATGTCTAGTTGCATGTTGCATGCATGACATGTGCATGTTGAGTTAGTTCGCATGCTTTGCTAAGTCACAAGGGCAAGTTGTATATTAAATTTTTGAGTAGATCTGAGGATAAATCTCAAAATAACCAAGAACCTCAACAAGAATAATCCAAACCATTCACCAAAACATTGAACACAAGAATGTAGAGAAAACCCTTGAGGTAGGGTAACACACCATATATTATTCCTTAAGGAATGAATGCACTTCTCAAGCAACACTTGCTTGTTACAATGACAATATTCTTCACTATGTTTCATTACATTGTTTACACTTCTTTATATAGCTTTCTCTATTTCCTAGGAACCTTTTAGAGAGTTTTCTCACATTTATTACATCTAACTACCATAGTTGGTCTTTATTAATATAATGGACCTAGTCCACCTTACATTGAATGACCACATTCTCATATATTAAATGACTTCCACTAATAACACATAAGTACATTCCCATTGGGTACCTCCTTCACATGTTTCATCCTCAAAACATGAGAAGAAACCATACAATATGATCGGCTAAGCAATGTAGCCAACTGGTACCAAGTACGACCATCCATCCATCCCAATGGAAGTCGAACATGATGTCTATCTGTTGTCTTTCCACCGTGATCTTGCTCTGCATCATGTCGGGGTTGCCATGGGATTGTTTATGTAGCCTGAGCTCTTCATGTAACGACGGTAGTCCTCCATGCACCTCTTGATCGATTTCTTGTATGGTGCCCTTGCTGGTGCATAAATGTGTTGATGCACACGCCCTTGCCTTGATCACTGTTATGTCTCTATATGATGTGGATAGTGATATACAAGAATTGTAGGTATCTGTTCTTTTTTCTTCAAATATGCAACACTTTGTACCTTTTAGTCAATGACCTCCTTAGCTTCATGATTATGTCATTCCTGTAGTTTTGCTTCATTTCCTTCGGTAGACTCTGTTTCTGATTCAACTTTAGACTCAACAATAACTTCTTTGCTAGCTTCCATGGGCCCATCTCTCTTACTAAGAGACACATCCTGCAATGTAATTTTCTTTTTCTTGTACCACAACTTCAAGAACTTCTTTTGCACATTAATATTAATGGTACCCGCTGATTCTATCCAAGGATATCTCAAAACAATATCCACTTCATCCATATCCATAACATAAAAATATGAATGCAACACATATTTATCCATACTAACCTTCAAATTTATAAAAATTTGAACATTTTTACCCTCAACCTGTGTGCTTTGAATATTCTTGACAGGAATTTGCAATTTATTAACCAACTGAACATTAATAAAAATATGTTGACAACTAGGATTAATAGAAATAATGACATTTTCTTTGTGAATACAATCATGAACCTGTAATATAGATTTGTCACATGAAAATAAACTCTTGTTTCGCCCTTTAGTAGCATGAGATTTCAAGTGTTTCATCAGAAAGTGCCATCAATTGGCTATATCTATGTGATTGTCACCCATTGACTGCATCATCTTTTAAATAACATGATACCCAATGTTTCCAATCCTCTTTCGAAAATGACTTCAAGTATTTTATGAATTCTTCAATATTAGGGCCATCATCTTTTCCAGTTAAAAACATATTTTTTGGGATAAATCTTGAACAAAAACTGGGATTAAAAATAACTTACTGCAGAAAAATCGCGGTTTTTTCGGAAAAAACTGTTGAATTTAAAATGTTCATATCTTCACTTCTTGGACTCAATTTCGGCCAATTGTTTTTTTGAAATTTGGTATTTTTCCGAGAGGAATTGAAATATCCAAATTGTTTGGCCAAATTATACACAAAAAGTTGCATATATGAACCTGAAGTGTGTTGCCCTCGTTTTTCCCTAGAAAAAAAAATCTGCAAAAAGAGCAAAAAATTATTCTCTTCTTTGGCCAAGGAAAGTGCTCTGATACCAATTGTTAAGTTCCTGAGTAGATATGAAGATAAATCTCAAAATAACCAAGAATCTCAACAAGAATAATCCAAACCATTCACCAAAACACTGAACACAAGAATGTAGAGAAAACCCTTGAAGTAGGATAACACCATATATTATTCTTTAAGGAAGGAATGCACTCCTCAAGCAACACTTGCTTGTTACAATGACAATACTCTTCACTATGTTTCATTACATTGCTTACACTTCTTTATATAGCTCTCTCTATCTCCTAGGAACCTTCTAGAGAGTTTTTTCACATTTATTACATCTAACTACCATAGTGGGCCTTTATCAATATAGTGGACCTAGTCCACCTTACATTGAATGACCACATTCTCATATACTAAATGACTTCCACTAATAATACATAAATACATTTCCATTGAGTACCTCCCTAGGTACCCCATATTACCTCCCTAGATATACTACATTGTATTTTTAACTGAAGTGTAAAGTCAAGCTCTAAATTTGAACTGAAGTGTAAAGTTGAGTTATGACAAGCATGCATTCAAGCTTCTAATTCAAGCCCTCTCCTTCACCTCTCCATTCCTATACCCTCCTTGTCATTGTGTTCTGTAGTGTCAGGGTGTGAGTGTTTGTTTAATGTGTTGATGTATATCAGTATTAAAAAGCAGTGAGTGCGTGTTACAGTGTTGATCAGTGTTAGCAGGCTGCATATATATATATGTGTTATGTAGTGTAAGGCTGTTAAGAGAGGTTGTATATTGGTCTAGAAAGGCAGCGTATATCTCTGTTAGGAAAGGTTGCATATCAGTCAATAAAAGGTTGCATATATCCCTATTTGGAAAGGCTGCATATCAATCCAGAAAAAGCAGCAAAGAAGCACCCAGGCAGCGCATAGTTTCTTCCACAATGCTAGTCGATAACAGAAGATTATATCAACAAAGTCTCTCTACTTCTACAGGTCATACAGTCTGGTCTAAATTGTCTTGGCAAGCGCATTTAAGAGAAGAATTTCATGGTGGATATTTGTTAGTGATCATACTTTATTAATGCAATAAAATGAGATTGTTTGCTAGGTTTTTCTCCTTGTATAGGATTTCCCCAGGATATATGCGTTGTGATCTTGCATACTAGTAAATTCTTAAGATTATTGTTGTTCTAGTTTATGAATGATGTTAAGCTAAGTTCAAAGTTTAGACAGAATTTAAGGAATTACCTTGAAAATTAACAAGATGACTGTAATAAGTAGAAATAGTTCCTTCTTGATGCAAAATTGCATAGGCTGCATATGGAATAGTTTTTGAGTCCACTCAGGACAGACCAATGTATATTTTGATTTCTTTCTCAGAAATATCAAATATAGGATTTTTTTCTTTGGAAAAAAATATTACATATTAAATTTAATACTCAATTCTCTAAATAGATAAATTCATATATATAGTTTTATATTAATACATATAGCTAATATATAGAAGTTTTTATATTAATAACTTAAGTTTATAACTCATAATAACAAAAAACTGTAAGATAAAGGTTTTTAAAGGTGTTCATGTTATATAACTATCATATGAAATTAACTAGCAAATTTGTCCATTGGCTAAGGTTTTCAATACTCGAGCAGACTCAACATTCCCTCAAACCTGCAAATCAAACATTCCTTCCATTAGTTAACACAACCACTCCCAACATTCTGCCATTGGCAAAGGCATCCCGGCAAGAGGCAACCAATCAACAAATTCCATCATGTGAAGAGGCATCCTAACAGAGGCACGCATTCCAGCGAGTCGCAACCATTAATAAATAGAGTGCCAATATGCAATCGAGCTGTAAGAATCTTTACAAGGGCATCCATATATTACAGACTACAAAAATGCAACCAGATAGAACATTCAATGGCATCTCAGTGAATAGGGATTCCTATAAACACAGTTAAAAATACAGCAGCTCCATTGAACCCAATCCACACCCATTTAGACCAGAAATGGATTCCTTAAATCGGGAACAGATCTGATTTAAAAAATGGCAACTTCTGCAGAATCCAATCCTGATTGGCAATTGTGCAGTTCCAATGAGATTCTGGCACAACTGTGGGTATGCCTAGGGGTGATGCGGATAACTATGCTCCTGATGCATATGTGAGTTGAATGCGTAACCAAGTTTGATTTAACCCTGTGTTGGGTGCACTGTACGACTCAACCAATTCATGCACATACACATGATCAGAGCTCCATGCCCACCAGGGTCATACAAGTGATCAGAGCTCTATGCCAACCAGGTTGTGAACCTGCTGTCAAAGTTCAAACTGAGCCAACTCATACACATACTATGCTCCTAATGCATACACGAGTTGAATGTGTAACCATTTTTTATTTAACCCTATGTTGGGCGCATTGTCAAACTCAACCAACTCGTACACATAATCAGGGATCCATGCCCACCAGAGTCATACACGTGATCAGCGCTCTATGCCCGCCAGTTTGTGAACCTGCTATCAAACTCAACCAACTCATACACAGGATAAGGGCTCTATGCCCACCCCAAAGGAAGCTGAGGGGTGGGGTTTGAAAATGCACATATCTTCAGTTTAGCACTTGCAGCTAAAAGTCTTTGGAGATTGGTCTATAATGAAGGCCTTTGGCCCAGAGTAATGAAAGCCAAATACTTAAGGGGATGTCCATGGAAGATTGGTTCAGATTGGCAAGAAAACATTCTCATGGAACATCCATAGTTTGGAAAGCCTTGGTAAAGGCATTTCCCTTAGTTGGCAATTGAGCAACATGGAAAATGAGGAATGGTAGTAAAGTTCGGATAGGAGAGGATTCGTGGATAGGTATCAAAGGTAATTTTAGATTATCCGAGGCATTGTTGGAAGCCTTACATGAACAGGGTATTTTTTACTTAAGAGAGGCAGCATCACAGTTGGCAAAAGATGCTTGGTTACAAGGCTGGTGACAGCAAATAACTTGAGCTTGCAGGGTAAGCCGGCAGTGGAATGTGGACAGTATGTTAATCTTCTAACCCAGAGTGCTTTAAGTTGACAGAGAAGCAGGATCAACTTAAATGGTCAAAGAACTTGGGTTCAGGGAAATATACTGTCGAGTCGGGATATGCAACCAGAATAGAAGAGGATTTGGATTTAGTGAGTTTGGTGGTGGAGATGTTTGGAAGTTGATCTGTCCTTTATAAACGAAAATCTCAATGTGGTTGGCTCTGGCAAATAGAGTTCTAACATGGGACAATGGTAAAAGAGAAATTGGGTTGGGCGAGGTAGGCACATACTTTGTAAAAGCAGTGAAGAAACGGTGATCACCTGTTGGTGACTTGTCCTTTTTCTAGAACTGTCTGGCATGAAGCCATACAGGTTACTGTTGGCAAGAGAAAAAGGGATAAGTTGACTCTGGTGGATTGTCTTTTAGACTCGCTAACTGACAAAGCTGTAGCAGCTTATACAGCACTACCCTGTCTGTTTATTCATGGGCTTTGGTTGGCAAGAAATCAGATGGTATTTCAGGACCTGGACATCACCCCTGCACAAGTAGCACACAAGATAAGACTGGCAATGGAAGGCAACAGAAGGCCTCCAAAAGAGAAAATTTTAAATTTGTAGATGTTTATTGATGCCAAGTATATATCAAGAAAAGCCATAGGGTTACTTAGACGAAGCTTGTCAAGGAACTCCATCTGTGGAGCAAGGGCTGTACTTTTCCTTGATTCTTCTCATTTCCTGTTACTGAAGTATGCTGCTGGACAACAGACCAATA